>VZQC01007972.1:3482106-3612002 GCA_009823505.1 Rhizomys pruinosus
TGGCTGCCACTGCTGCACAGTATCTCCAAGCAATTGGGGTGTAGCTGATGTTGGTGGAGGAGTTTTGCTTGACTCAAGGAGACCAACATTTGGTTTATTGGTTCAGTGGCCTTTGGTAACACTCTCTGGTATTCCAGAGACCAACTGTATACTTGTAAGTGCGATCTCGATACAATCCTCCCATGGTTACATCAGGTCATTGACAGCAGGGTGGACCTTACCACCTCTTTTCTTCAGATATCCCAGTTTACAGGCAATAAGCCTTAACCTTTCCCTGATTGTATGACATAATGAGTGACTTCAATGCTATCTGCAAACAACTGTGTCATTTTATTGTAGAATCCCTTAAAAAATAAATTAACTAATTAAAAAAAATAATTTTCATAGATTTAAGAAGAATTTCAATCTGTAACAAATTCAGAATCCTAGAAAATATTTACCTTTGTTTCCAGATTAACTACAATAGATTAAGCAAGTGTTGATTACTTAATTTTTCAAATATTGACAAGATATAAAGTTACTAAGCTCAAAAAAAAAGAATTAAATGATGTCTAAACTTCTTCTCTCTCCTTGTCTAGAAGCCAAATGGGAAGGAAGTTACACTATGACACCAACAGCTCTCAAAGTGACTGAAAAGCAAATCCTGAATTCACCATGCAGTCAAAAGAGGAGGAGAAACCCAATAGATTGATGATTTTGGAAGGTCTCATCAAGAAACTCTGACTTGAACATTTAAAATTCACCCTGTTCTGACTTCTTCTGGTTCCCTGCCTAGAATTTGTGCCAAAGTACTCTTGCCTTTACTTCTCCTTTCCCTCTTTGGCCCACAGAGCAATTCAAAGGGAGTTTTCTACTGTCTAGCCCTATGTTCCTGGTTACATTACTTCCAGGTATATTCATGCATTCCATGTTCAGATATTGGATGTGTATTTTTCAAGAAGGGGGGATGAGATAATCCATTTCCTTCTGGCTTTTTACACTAGCTGAGATTTTTTAATCTCTCCTCTTTCCTCCCTGTCTTACCTCCCTCCTGCACGCTTTGTTTTGGTACCTTCATAGTCCCAATTTTCTCCTGCTGATACCTGTATCCTATTATCTCCCCTCTCTTGAGTTCCTTCTGTCCTTTACCACCATGGTTCCCTGAATGTCCTCTCCTTATCCCTTCCCAGTTGCATATCCCTATTTTCCCCATTCCCCTCTTGAAAACATCTATTTCTTACTATTCCCTTCCCTCAGGATCTTTATTTCTCATTACCTCAGTGATTTTGGTTCATTTGTTTGTTTGATTTCTCATTTTCCTGGCTCCCGATGATACATTAGAAATTGAAGACATGATGCTGTGATTAAATTATTCTAACATAGATCATTCTCAGGGCACTTTTAATGTCCTTGTTCCTCAGGCTGTAGAGGAAAGGATTCATCAGAGGGGGGACCACAGAGTACATCAAAGAGGACACAGCAGTGTTTCTGGAAGAATCTGAAAGAGATGATCCAATATACACACCAATCCCTGTTCCCCCAAATAAACAAACCACTGAGAGGTGAGAACCACAGGTGGAGAAGGCTTTATGCCTCCCATCTGAGGATGGCATGCTTAGAATGGAGGAACCAATTTTATAGTATGAGAAAAGAATCCCTAACATGGGAAACATTCCATACATGATGCCAACCAAATATTGAACTATGCTATTTGTGAAGGTATGAGAGCAGGAAAGATTAAGGACCTGAGAAGGATCACAGAAGAAGTTAGAAATTCTGACGTCCTTGAAGTTGGTCATCTGTAATGCAACCAAAAGATGCAAAAGACTATCCACAAAGCTGAAGAAAAAAGACACAAGAACTAAAATGGCACAGAAGCGAGGGTTCATGATGACCGAGTAATTCAAAGGATGGCAGATGGCCACAAATCGGTCATAGGCCATCACAGTCAGAAGCATGATATCCATACATCCGAAAATGATAAAAAGAGACATCTGGGTGAGGCATACCACATAGGAGATGACCGTGCTTCGGATTTGGATGTTCACAATCAAATTTGGTACTGTGGTAGAAATTAAACCAATATCAACCCAGGACAAATTGGAGAGGAAGAAATACATGGGGGTGTGGAGGTGGGAGTCAGAGCTAACAGCCAGGATGATGAGCAGATTCCCAAGCACAGAGACCAGGTATATGAAGAGGAACACTCCAAAGAGGATGGGCACAAGTTCTTGGTCTTCGGAGAATCCCATGAGGTAGAAGTCTGAGACAACTGTCAGATTTTGAGATTCTGTATTGCGAGGACACCTTCAAAATACAAAAGAAATTCAGAAAAACAAAACCAATCAATAACATCATTATGTAGTACAGTGACCAATTCTTCAGTAGATAAATAGACTGATAAATACATAAACCCCCATACATACTTATACATATATGGTATGTAAAAATTTTTTATTTGTGTTTCATATACTGGCTCTCTCAATATGAGACTGGATTTTCTTAAAGTCATGGTTCTAGCAATTTTCTTGCCCCAGGATCCTGAACACTAGGATTATAATTGTTTTACAATATATCAAGACACTTTATATACCAGATAGAAACAGAGAGAGTTAGTGTTTGTTAGGAAGTATTTTTATATTTGGAATGTGTTATTTTGTGAGGTTTTGTTGTTGTTGTTTATTTGGAGATTGGGACTTGCTGAACAGCTCATCTATCCTTGAACACACCATGTAGTGCAAACTGCTCTCAAAAGAAAATCCATCATGCCTTGATCTTCCAAGTCCTCTGACTACAAGGATGGACACCATATAATATATATTTTTACAATTAGAATTAGTAATTGAAATATTTATAACTCAGATGTATGTATCTTGAACATTACTTACCATTCTTCTTCCACACTATACCCCTTTTTGAGAGCCTCTCGATTGGACAAAATTACAAGGCCAAGGAAGTTACAGGTAATAAATTCATGTTTGGGCTGGAGAGATGGCCTAGCAGTTAAGAGCGCCGACCGCTCTTAAAGAGGACCCGGGTTCGATCCCCAGCACCCACATGGCGGCCGAGAACCATCTGAAACTCCAATTCCAGGAGAACTCCAGTTCCAGGGGAACCCGAGACCCTCTTCTGACCTCCGCGGCATTGCACGACACGGGTGCACAGACTTGCATGCAGACAGTACATTCATACACATACAGAAATAAATAAAAATTAATAAAAAAAATAAAAATAAATTCATGTTCATAGTAATTTGCAGTTTAATCATTTCAGAAAAATATGAGGATAAGGAAGATTTTTCCATATTTAAGAAAAAAACTTATGGACAGTTCTAAATGATATTACTTAGCAGAAAAATACACCTTATTGTGTTCAAAGACAATAGTATGCAATCTTTTGTGGCAGATTATAATTATAGCTAAAATTGCAAATTTTTATAAAAATTCAAGTTCCTGTTTCATAGGGGAACATCCTGTTATGGCCCAGTCTGCATCCTCAACATCTGTCATCCTTGGACTTGTCCATTATCATCCTACGTTTTATCAATTGCTCAAATACTAATAATCATCATTTTAAAATATTAAATGCACTGCTCAAACTATTGGGTTTGAAAGACATTGAATTTTGAGAAGCATAGATAATCACTTGGACATTTTCCATCCCATCAGACCACATTAGAGATTACCCTCTTCAGGCCCTGAACACTTCCAAGCATCTCAGCTAGTCTCTGCTTCTTCCAGGAATCTCTGCTGGTCATCTCAAGCACCTTGACTGCCATGAGTGTCTCCCAGCAGTTCTTGAAAATCTTGTAAGCTTAGGCATGGAATGGACTAGTGAAAGTAGTCAATTTCGTGGATTTGCAGAATGGATTGTGTTCTTTACTTCCGTGGCTTAGCAAGCTTCACTGCAGGGTGCACCACCCTAAAAATATTGTGTTGTTTACTGCCTTTAGAGCATTCTGTTGTTTATCTTTCTGTAGAACATTCTTCTTACCAAGCCTCCAAGATGGAAGGAAGGTTTTATCATGGACAAGATTTCTAGACAATAGTTTCCATGTTGGTATTGCTTTATGAGTCCATTTCCTTAATTGCATTTCCCTAAATACTAGGGATATTGAGCATTTTAAGGTGTTCTTAGCCACTTTTCTTTCTTAATGTGATAACTCTGTTCATATCTATAGACACATTTTTTATTGAGTCATTTATTTTCTTGATAATTTGGGTTTTTTTAGTTCTTTGTATATTCTGGATATTAATCCCCTATAGGATATGTAGCTGGTGAAGATTTTCTCCCACTCACTGGGTTTCCTCTTCACTTCCTTGGTTGTTTCTTTTGCTATAGAAAAACTTTGTAGCTTAATGAGGTTCCCCTTGTTGACTGTTGACCTTAATACCTAAGCTTCTGATGTCTGATTTTAAAAAGTCCTTTTCTAAGCCTACATCTTGGAGGGCACTAAGTATTCTTCTAGCAGTTTCAGAGTTTCAGGTTTTATATTGAAGTCTTTGATCCACTTAGAGTTGACTTTTTGCAGAGAGAAATATAAAGATCCAGTTTCATTCTTCTACAGGTGGAGATCCAGTTCTGACAGCAACATTTGCTGAAGATGTTGTCTTTCCCTCATTGTGTGCTTTTGGCACCTTTGTCAAATATCAGGTGGCTGAAATTGTATGTTCTCATGATTGTGTCTTCTATTGTGTTCTAGTACTTCATCTTTTTTTTATACCCATGAAAATATCTGTGACGGTCTGTGAATGATTCGTACATTTAAATTGAAGTGTAGGTCCCCATATTAAAGACATGGACACACACAGCTGTTTTGTCTTGTCTCTAACTCTGTGGAACATTCCCAAAAAGGGAAGAAACTACATCCAGGAAAGCACCAAATGGGTTAAGGTGAACATAGCTTATGTTCATTCAGTGTTCACATAGGATCTTATTTTATCATGATTCCTACATGACAAGATAATTCATACTCTGGGAAATCAGAAGTAAACTGACCCGGTCATTTATCTAAAAACATAACTAAGCATACAAAGACAAAAATAAAATATCTTCATACAGAAACCAGAACACTTCACATCAGAGGGAATGTTACAGGAATGGAACAAACACTAAACTTATGACTTTCACTGTTACTTCTATCAAAATTTTCCCTAATTTTATGTGTGCAGGTGTACTTGAAATTAAAAATGTGTGCAGGTGCACTTGAAAGTGTGTGGGTACATAGAGAGACCAGCTGTCTAGCTCAACTGTCATCACCAGGCACTGTCCACCTTCTTTAACATTTGAGACCATGTGACACTGGCCTGAAACTCAACAAGTAAGATAGAGCAGAGAGCCAGCAAGAAACAGGGATTAAATAAATAAATAAATAAATAAATAAATAAATAAAATAATTTCTCCATTAGTAAACATCAATTTAAAATGATTTAGTTAATGCACAGCATCATCTGCAGGAGGGACACCTTTCTTTGGTATTTTTGAGAGGATCTTCCTTTAGTCACAGCTGGCCTGGAGCTTGCTCTGTAGACCAGGCTGTCCTTGAACTCACAGAGCTCTGCCTGCCTCTGCCTCTGGAGTGCTGGGATTAAAGGTGTGCTGCACCACTCCTGGCTAGGAGGGACATCTTTTGATCTGTAAGTTTATTATTATGACAATATTTCCCAAATCCATGTCTCCATACCACGAAGAATATAATGCTACTCCAAAATACCCACGCTCACTCTGTCCCCAGCTAGCCTCTCCAATTCTCCTGCCTTGGGTCTCTAGACTAGCTTGCTAAACCACAATAGCTAAACCCTCTGGTTTCCTAAGTCCCTCCACAGGCTCTCACCACCCATAACGTCCTCTGATCCTGATCTGCTTGACACAGACCAGCATCCTAAGACCCAGCTAAGTCAGATCAGGTCCTTTGCTTCTCTATTCCATTCCCCTGCAAACTGAACACCATGAAATCTATCCGCCACACCCTCATAGCATGCCTACTACCCTGATCCACCAACTACTAAAACCTGCCTACAACCATGCAAGAACCTGAAGCACACACCAACTCACACCTGATACTGGGGCAAAAAGTAACAGAGCAACATCGACAATATGAACAGAACCAAAATTCAACTGAACAAAGGGAGAATAGAATTTCCTATCAGAAACACAACCAAAAACAAAAATCCATATGCCTGTTTGTGCAATTCAAAAATTGCTGTTTGTCAATTCAAAAACACAAATAAAATGGAAAACCTAGAGACTATTTCCCTAACAAAACCCACCAGACCTACAGAAGCACACTATGATGAAAATCACCCAGAGGAATGTCACAACACATAATTTAAAAGAGCAATCATGGGGCTGGAGAGATGGCTCAGTGGCTAAGAGTGCCTACTGCTCTTACAGAGGACCGGGGTTCGATCCGCAGCACCCACATGGCAGCTAAGAACCGTCTTTAATTCCAGTTCTAGGGGGATCCAAGACCCTCTTCTGACCTCCGCGGCATTGCATGACACAGGTGCACCAACCTACATGCAGATAGTACATTCATACATGTAAAAAATAAGTAAAATTTTTAAAAAGAGCAATCATAAACATGATCAAGAAATTAAAGAAATAAAGGAAACATGAACAAAGAAATCAGAGACGATGAACAAACTGTTCATGGAAGCTCAAGAAAATACAAATATAAATATAAACATGCAGAATAATGAAAGAACAAAAACAATTTTGACTTGAAGAAAACACACAGAAATTCAGATGGAAGTTAAAAACTCAATAGAGCCAAACATGAGCACATGAACGTTTAACAACCTGATATTTGACAAAGGTGTCAAGACACACAGTGGAAGAAAGAGAGAATCCAAGAGATGTCCAGTCCAAGGTGACATATTTGCAGTGGAACTGCTACACCTAAGGCTCATGGAACACACGGGAACATGGGGGTAGAGAAAATACTAGTGCATCCCTCAACTCTCACCAGAGAAGCTACCTTATACACCAGAGTACGATGCACACAAAACGCCACAACCAGCTGAATTTTAGAGAATAAGAGAATACAGACTGCATATTCCTGGATAGGACTCATATTAAAACTCAACCACCCATGGCTCAAGGACCATTTCAGAAAAAGGCGGAGAAATATTGTAAGCCCCATGGTTGGTCCATGAACGTAGGGAAACAGAAGCTTCCAGGACACTGGAAGTTGCATGTGTGAACGTGTGACAATTGTGGTGACAACCACAAGACCCATGCTGACTCAATTAAACAAGGGCCCAGAGTGGGGCAAGGAAAATGGGTGTCTGGCTGGCCCTAGTTTGAGAACTGTTGTAGGCTGATTACTACTGGGCAATGATAATAGAACTTACTGACAATCTTTAGATAGGCTGAAGAGATTCCAGTGGGTAAACTTGCAGTGAAGGACAACGGGGTACAAATGTTTGAGATGATAGGAACTAACACATATGGCAGAATGCATGAAGTCCAGTAGGCAGGCAGGCAGCTTGTGGGGGTTCCTGGATGGCAGAAGGTGTCAAATTTGATTAAGAACTGTTGTATGAAATGTACAAAATCTCAGTAAAAATATTTTTTTGGTCTTTTTGAGACAGGGTCTCCCTGCAGCCCCAGCTGTCCTGGAACTCACTGTGTAGACCAGGCTGGCCTTGAAAACACAAAGATTCACCTGCCTCTGCCTCCCAAATGCTAGGATTAAAGGTGTGCGCCACCACGCCCAGCCAGTAAAAATATTTTTATAAAGGAACATGTTGTATAAGATGTGAATGGGTAATATTTCCTACAAATAATACATATTCAGTCTTACAGTTTACAGCCTATATTTGTTTTCCTAATAAAAATTCTGCCATTATGATGCATTCCGTTTTTTTAAATTTTTTTAAATTTATTTTTGTATGTGTATGAGTGTACTGTCTGCATGAGGTTTGTGCACCCGTGTCGTGCAATGCTGCGGAGGTCAGAAGAGGGTCTCGGATTCCCCTGGAACTGGAGTTCTCCTGGAATTGGAGTTACAGATGGTTCTTAGCCACCATGTGGGTGCTGGGAATTGAGTCCGGGTCCTCTGCAAGAGCAGTCGGTGCTCTTAACCACTAGGCTATCTCTCCAACCCCCATGATGCATTCCCTCTTATTCTTGACAAATGCCATCTATACCACAACAGCTTGTCCAGTACCAATCACATTATAATAACACATCAATATATGGCATTCTGCATGGGGTAAAATGTTTCTTTAGGCTCCAGTAGAGGCCACATATGCTGGGATCACATGTCATAAACAAATAATTAATCCTGAATAATTATCCAGATGTATCTCGTCTTTGTGCTCTTACTGACAGCTAGGAAAGACTACTTAATCCCAGAATCTAGGATGTGTGACCACTGAGGAAAGTCTCTAACTCCATAAGCACTGATCAATGTATTATTTAATGAAGTATTCATTGTTGTGGAAACAGCAAAGCTTATGGTGGAGTACAGTTTTCAAATGGCACCAGACCCCAAGTAATGAGAAGCTCTGTAACGTATGTTGGCATTCAGCTTGACATTTTCCTGCCCCCTTCTCTCTATGATTCTTTTCCCTTTTTATAAACAGAGAAATTATATTATCATGTAGCTCCATTAACTGTATGAAAAGAGGTCAAAGTTTCACAGTGAAATAATACATATCTCAACTTTGGTTTTCTTTTAAGTAAACAAATCCATCATTAAGGCAATAGTGTCCTTATTGATGAATTGATTGTTAAGAACAGTTGAAGCTTAGAATGATGTAGCATCTGATCTGGGTCTCACCCCAAGGCTTAGAGTTAATATGATTCTTCTACTATTTCATCCTTTTGTAACCCATGAAAATATCTGTGATGCTCTGTGAATGATTGGTAGACTTGAATGGAACTATACCACCCATGTTAATAATGTAGACACAGCTGTTTTCTCTTGTCTCTAGGTCTGTGGAACATTCCTCCAAAGGGAAGATAATGCAGCTGGGAAAGCACCGGGTGGGTTAAGGTGAACATAGCATGTGTCCATTCTGTGTTTACATATTATGGTATTTTTTCATGGATTCCTACAGGAAAAGTTATGCATAGGCTCTCTGAAATCAGAAGCAAAATTGACTTAAGTCATTTTTCCACAAATGTAAGTAAACATACCAATACAAATATAAAACATCTTCACAGAAACCAGAAAACTCCACATCAGAGGGCATTTCATTGGAATGATAAATAATACATTAAATCTATGACTTTTAATGCTATCAGAGTTTTTCCTAATGTTATTGTATTTGTTTACATGTGTGTTTATGTTTGTGTATGAATGCTCATGTATATGCATGTGTGTGTGTGTGTGTGTGTGTGTACGTGTGTGTACATGTGGAGTCCAGTAGTCAAGCCTGTCTGTCCTTCCCAGGCACTGTCCACCTTCTTTTACATTTGACACAATCTGACACTGCCCTGAAATTCAACAAGTAAAATAGAGTAGGTAGCCAGCAAGAAACAGGGATATGTCTGCCCACACCTCCCCACCCTCCCAACACACAACACATGCCTAGCTCCGTTTTAATGTAGATTCTGGTGATCCAGCTAAGGTCCTCATGCTCTGCTTGCAAGGCAAGCAATCCACTGAGGCAAGCACTCTACTGACAGCTATCTCCTCAGCTCAGTTTTCCATAATTTTACAAAGTTCACATTAAAACCACATGAAACCATCAATATCTTTTTTTCTCATTAAAAATACAGTGGTCTATAGTCCTAATGCATTCAGATGTCAATGCTGAGTTTGAGAGACACTAACAAACTACTCTATGCTACAGATGAGTTAAGCAGAGTTGACAGGATAAACATTAAATCAGGAAACTCTGTATAACATGCACTTATCTCATTAATTTTTCCCAGACATCAGGTCTTAAACAGGAATTGAAAGTTCTTGGCTTCAGGAATGAATGTTTGAATAATGTGCATGGTCTTAAGTAAGAATAGAACCAAGGTATAGCTTATCTCTATTTGAAAATATGTGGGATAAAAAAAGCATGTAAGATTGCAGAAAGCTGTGTGAATATCCAGGACTGACAAATAGAGATGTGTGCCCATGTGTCTCTTTACTCTTTCTGTGGCCCTACCCTGTGATCAGCAGCTATTATTAATACACTGGGTTCAGCTGGTAAAAACACTGCTCTGCTTTGTGATGTACCAGGAATACAAAGAAGAGTGAGATGGAGAGACACAAAATGAAATGAGACACAGAGACAGAGACAGAGAAAGGGTACACTACTCAGGTAAGAGAAAGCAAAATCATTCTTTGGTTCTCAAGTTAACAATGTGCCAGGATAAAATTAAATAACATTCCCTGCCTTTGTACTCATAAGAGCATATTGAAGGACAGTTTTCTAAGTGACAGTCTGCTACAGATTATGTAATAACATGTTCTTTCATTTCTTGTAAGGTAACAATAATAAGACAAGTGTGGTAGGACACACCTGTAATCCAAGCACTTGAGAACTGCACACAGGAAGAAGATCAGGAGCCAAGGGTCATCCTCAGACACTAGTAAGTTTAAGGCCACATTAGACATATCAAAAAAGCTGTGCTTCTGGGGATGGAGAGATGGATCAGCACTTAAGAGTTCTGACTGCTCTTGCGGAGGATACAGGTTCGATTCCCAGCACCTACACAGCAGCTAAGAACCATCTTTAACTCCAGTTCCAGAGGAAAATGATGCCCTCTTCTGACCTCCATGGCATTGCATGACACGGGTGCACCAACCTACATGTAGACAGTAAACTCATACACATAGAAAATAATAAATAAAAAAATTTAAAAAGCTGCCCTTCTTAGATAGGAAAATAAAACACATGAAGTGAAATGAGCTATATGGGTCACATGGCTCAGTGCCTGAAACAGGAAGCTTTCAAAAATAGTTCGTAGTGTTTAGGAGACTGCCATCCTCCTCATCTTCCTTATCAACCCCATCATGACCCTGTCTCCTTAGGAAACAGTTTAGGAGGACACATTTGCCAATGGACAGTAGGAAGAATGTGGTGAAAAGATGATTGGAATATGATTTCTGAATCTGTGGTAAATCAAAATGTCATACTTCAAATTCATCAGAAATTATATAGTTTAAATCACCTGGACATCAAACTGTCAGTTTCTTATCACAAAAAGGAAACAATACTTCCAATTGCCCTCCCAAGATACAAGGTTATCTGTTCTTACTGAGTTCTGCTGCTTCTATGCTGGGTCAGAACCAAGGAGGACAGAACCAACCTTCCCATGCTGCTGTCTAGGGACGTCTCAGGAAGTGTCCCCAGGACTGAAGAGCACTCAGTACCAGATGGGAGCTACGTGTACAGGACAACCACGGAGAGGAGAAGGAGAAACATGGGGTCAGCAACACTGAAGATGTCGAACTGCAGGGTGGAGAGATGGCTGGTGGTTTATGATTAGAAGTCCTTAGAGGCCCAATGCCCAGAACTGCTAATTACAAAACTAGTCCATGGTATTGGTCCAAATCTCTAAAGATTTCCTGAATCATTAATGGAGGAAGAAGTAGAGAAAACAAATGTCAGTTAAAACTCAGGTGGACTGTTGACTTCATTGGTTCCTATATATTTTTAAAGTTTAATCAAAATTTTCTAGTTTGATGTTTATTAGGGAAAATATGCATCAAATTATGCACAGCATTATGAGGTTATTGAAGACATACAACTCCAGAAACTTCATTTCTCCAAGCCAAAATTATACTTTATGCTCATATATTAATCAAATTTACTCTTCAACAATGTCATGATGTAGATAACAGCTTCTGATTGATCTTGCTCCCACCCTCTTTTATCTCTCTCCTACTCTATAAGACACTTCTGCCCTACAGATTACTTTCTCATTTCCATGATACTTTTTAAATTCCTTATTAATCTCCCATATACAACTCTGGAAATCAAAATTACACTAGAAAAGGTCCCAAGAAATTAAATCCATGTATTCATAAAAAATAATGGGACCAAAAAGCAGAAGTTTTAAGTCTACAGGATAACTTTACTGCCTCTTCAATACTACATTACAAATTAATTCACGGTTCGCGTCGGGACCAGAGAGGCCGGGGCTAGTGGTCTGCACCTTGGTGCAGGCGGCTGGGTAGTTACCAGGGCAGGCATCTGCCACCTCTGCCGCAGGTAGGGGGCCGTGGGCGGGACCGTCCTACATCTCTCGTTCGCGCAGGGACCAGAGAGGCCAGGGCTAGTGGTCTGCACCTTGGTGCGGGCTGCCGGGGCACGGGCTAGGTCAGGCATTCCCTCCGCCCCCCGAGATTGGTGAGAATCCAAGTGGACCTTTTCTTGGAGAGCCTTCAGAGCAAGAAGAGAAGAGTGGTTTACAAAATTGAAAACTAGACAAGTCAATACTCCATAAACAAGGAGGAGGAAAGGGGGGGGAACATCTAAAGGAGGAAAGTAAAACCATCCCCTAACATAGTGAAAAGGTGTTTGTGATCTGAACCACAAAAGGGAAGCCCACATGCCAGGAACACGACGAAGGGACAACATGGGAAAGGCACAGGAAAATCCTGCATTAAGCGCTACCAAACCAGTCGGAGATAGCTACAATGGGAACCCCATGGAGGAGACCCAAGGAACAGATCTTAGAGGAATAATTGCAGACCTATGCAGAGAAATTAAAGAACATAAAGAGGAATTCAGAGAACTAAAGAGAGAAAATGAAAAACTCAAAAAGGACCTAGAGGGATACAATGACAAACATCAGAAAGAACTAAAGGAACANTTTTTTTTTTCATTTTTAGCTATAAGTGATAATCCATGAGTACAAGCATCCTTCATGCAAAACCTATCTGCAGGCTGTTTACTCCATCTTTTGATTGTCATTTATATTCTTACTTCTTTGTTTTTTGAGTAGTTTATATATTCTGGAAGTTAATGCTCTGTCAGATATAACACTGGTGAAGATTTCTTCCCACTCTCTGGGTTTTCACTTCACTTCCCTGATTTTTTCTTTTGCTGTGAAGAAGCTTTTGAGTTCAAAGAGGGCCCACTTGTCAATTGTTGACCTTATTATCTGCACAGCTGCTAACTGATTTAAGAAGTCTTTTCCTATGCCTGTGTCTTATAGGTTGCTGCCAAATTTTTCTTCTATCACATTCGGGGTTTTGAGTTTCATGTTGATGACTAGGGGTTTAACTTTATTCTTCTACAAGTGGTGATCCAGTTTTGCCAATACAATTTTCTGAAGATGTTGTCTTTCCTCCATTGAGTCTTGTCAAATATGAGGTGGCTGAAATTATATGTGCTGAAGATTGGACTTTAAGTTTAGTTCCATTTGTCTTTAGGTCTGTTTTGTGCCAGGTCCAGGCTGGCTTTATGAATATAGCCATGTAGTATAGTTTGAAGTCTTGTATAGAGATCCCTCCTGTATTGCTCTTTTCACTCAGGGTTGCTTTAGCTATTCAGGATCTTTTGTTTTTCGATATGAAATTAAGGATTTTTTTCCAAGCCTGTGAAGAAACTCTTGGGGATTTTAATTGGAATTTCATTGAATCTGTATATTAATTTGGGTAGAATGGACATTTTTACTATGTTAATTTTCCCAATCCATGAGCATGGGAGGTCCTTCCATCTTCTGATGTCTTCTTCAATCTCCTACAGGGATTTAATTTTTTTGTAGAGATATTTGGTGTTTTTGGTTGTTTGTTCCTAGGTATTTTATTGTTCTTGAGGCTATTGTGAGTGTGAAGGTATCCTTGTATTCCTTCTTCAGTTACTTCAGTTGTTTGTGTAAAAAAAGGCCTACTCATTTTTCTAGGTTAATTTTTTATCTCAACATTTTGCTGAAATTTTTAATCATTTCTAGGAGTTTTCTGGTGGAGTTCTTAACATTCCTTAGGAAAACAATCATATCATCAGCAAAAAGGGATAGTTTGACTTCCTATTTTCCAATTAATACACTTTTAATTTCCCTTTCCTGCCTTATTGCCCCAGCAAGAATTTCAAGCACTATACTGAAGAGGAATGGTTACAGGAGGCAGCCTTGCCTAGTACTAGCTTTAAGGAGAATGCTTCTAACTTTTCTCCATTTAGGATGATGTTGGCTGTGGGTTTCTTGAATATGGCTTCGAATACATATTACCTCCATTCCAATTCCCTTTAGGACTTTAAGCATGAAGGGATGTTGAATAATGTCAAAGACTTTTTCTGCATCAATTGAGATGATGGTGATTTTTATCTTTCAGTCCATTTATGTGTTTTATGATATTTATTGATTTACACATGTTGAACCATCCCTGCATCTCTGGAATGAATCCAACTTGATCATGACGGATGATCTTTTTGATGTGGTTCTGTATGCAGTTTGTGAGTATTTTGTTGAGAATTTTTGCATCTGTGTTCATTAATGAGATGGGTCTATAGTTCCCTTTTTTGGTTCTATCTTTCCCCGGTTTTGGTATTAGATGCTGGCTTCATAAAAGGAAGTTGGGGGATTTCTCTCTGCTTGTATCCTTCTGAACAGATTTAGTAAAAATGGTTGTAAATCCTCTTTAAATGTTTTATAGAATTATGCTGTGAAAACATCTGGGACTGCGCTTTTTTTGTTGGAAGGTTTCGTATTACATTTTCAATTTCTTCATTTATTATGGGTCTGTTTAAACTGTCAATCTCTTCTTGGTTAAGCTTTTGTGGTTCCCAGGATTTCAGATATTCATCCATTTCTCTTAGGTTTCCAAATTTAGTAGCATATAGTTTTTTGTCGTATTCTCATATGATTGGATATTTTCATTGTCTGTTGTGATATTTCCCTTTTCATCATAAGCTCTGTTGGTTTGGATTTGCTCTTTCTTTCATTTGGTTAACTGGGATAGAGGTCTTTCTATCTTGTTTATTCTTAGTTCAAAGAACCAACATTTGGATTGATTTTTTTATTGTTTTCTTTGTTTCAATTTCAGTGATTTCTGCTGTGATTTTTGTTATCTCTCCCTGTCTGTTGAGTTTAGGGTTCATTTGTTGTTTTCTCTCAAGTGTTTTAGCTGCAGTGTTAGATCGTTTGTGTTTATTTCTGTTTTAATGAAACAGAAAGAGCACAAATGAATAATGTAGGCAAACATGGCTATAAACTTTTTTCTTAGGACTGCCTTTAAATTATCCCATAGGTTTTCTGGTGTTGTATTCTCATTTTCATTTAATTCCAGGAATGCATTTATTTCTTTCTTTATTTCTTTCTTCACCCATTCATTATTCAGGAGTGGGTTCTTCAGGCTCAATGTGCTCTTGTCGATAGTACAGTTTATCCTAGTGTTGATATTGAGCTTTATTGTGATGTGGTCTGATAGAATACATGAAATTTTTTCAATCTTTTTGTATTTCTTGAGGTTTTTTCAGTGTCCCAGTATGTGTTCAGTTTTGGAGAATGTTCCGTGGGGTGCTGAGTAGAAACTGTATTCTTTTAGTGTTGGGTGGAATATTTGGTAGATGTCTGTGAGGTCCATTTGGTGTATTGTATCATTCCGTTCCGATGTCTCTCTGTTTATTCTTTGTCCAGTTGACCTGTCCAAAGGGCTCAGTGGGGGTATTGAAGTCCCCTACTATGATTGTGCTAGGGTTAATCTGTGCCCTGAGGTCCTGGAGAATTGTGCTTGTAAAGTTCGTTGCACCAGAGTTTGGTGCATATATATTCATGATTGTGAAATCTTCGTGGTTAATTGTTCCTTTGACAAGGATGCAATAGCCCTCAATCTCGCTTCTGATTACTTTTACTTTGAAGTCTGTTTTGTCTCATATTAAAATAGTAACTCTTGCTTGCTTTTTAGTAATATTTGCTTCGATTTATTCCATCCTTTCACCTTAAGTTGGTCCCTAACCTTGAGGATGACATGGGTTTCTTATAGACAGAACATAGATGTGTTCTGTTTCCTAATCCATTCTCCTAGTTGATGTCTTTTGATTGGGGAGTTTAGTCCATTAATATTTAAGGTTATAACTGAAAGATGTGTGTTTCTTCCTTTCACCTTATTATCCATTTGCGTATTTGGTATAGGTTTCTACTTCCACAGTTATGATCTTATTAATTTCTCTTTCTAGGTGCCTGGGGATAGTTACTCCTCTCTTCTTTCCTTTGAATTGTTTCAAGTATTCTCTGAGGGGTTCATTTTCCAGAATGTATTGTATCATCTTGTTTATGTCAGGGAAAATGTTTCTTTCTCCTTCAACTCTAATTGACATTTTTGCTGGGTAGAGAAACCTGGGTTGGCATCTATAGTCCTTTAGTACTGGGAATACTTTGGTCCACATACTTCTTGTTTTCATAGTTTGCACTGAAGAGTCAGCGGCAATTCTGAAGCGTTTCTTCTTATATGTGACTTGTCGTTTTTCTCCTAGAGCTTTCAGAATTTTGACTTTGTTTTGGGTGTGTAGCGTTTTAATTATGATATGGTATGGGGAGTTTCTTCTCTGTTCTCATCTCTTTGGTGTTCTGTGTGCTTCTTGTATTTGTATGGGTTTGTCTTTTTTAGTTTGGGGGAATTTTCATCTATTATTCTGTTGAAGATGTGATCAATACCCTTCTCTTGGGATTCTTCTCCTTCCTCTATCCCTATGATGTGGAGGTTTGATCTTTTCATAGTGTCCCACATTTCCTGGTTTTTCCACCCTTGTGTAATTTTAAATTTTTCATACTCTTTACTTGAGCTTTTTAGTTGTTCTGTGTTATCTTCCATCAGATATTGCTTCCTTCATTCTGTTTCTGAGGCTTTTTCCCATACGTGCCTCTTGATTTGATGGCTGTTCAATTTCCTTTTTCATTTCATCCTGTGATTTCTTTAGTATTTCCCATTCCTTTTGGAGTATCTTAATCTCTTCCTGTAGCTTCTTGCTTCACTGATTGGTTTCCCTTTTCATTTCAGCATGGGATCTTTTAAGTGTTTCCACTTCCTTCTGGAGTTTGTCATTCTCTCCATCTAGTTCTTTCCAGAGTGTGTCATTCTCTCCCTTTCATTCTTTCCAGAGTTTGTCCTTCTCTCCCTCTAGGTCCTTCCTGAGTTTTTCATTCTCTCCCCTTAGTTCTCTGATTTTTTCTTTATATTCTTTGATTTCTTTGAATATGTCTATGATTATTCTTCTAAGATTTGTATCCTGGGTTGTAGGTATCTTCTATAGGGTTTGGTCTGGAATTATTCTGTGATTTTCGCATGTTGTTCTTTCATTGTGTTTTTGGTATGTGAGGCTGTTTTTGTTTGTACTCTTATGCAAATCTCAAATGTTTCTTCACTGTGTTGAAGGCTTGGTTTGCTTGCTTCCTTCAGATGCCTTCGTTGTTTTCTCCTTGCTTATGGAGTGTTGAGATGTCTAGGCTTCAGGCTTTCTATCTTGTTTATATATTTGAAGGTTTACCTCGCCCTTCCCTTTCTATTCTGAAGTTGCTCTAAAAACTGGGTAGGTAACAACTGGGTCGGTACCCTGCTAAGCAATGTGCCCACTCTGCTTCCTGACAACCAGTTCCTTTTGGTTGTGGGGCTTGGTGTTTCAGGACTGGAGCCGTGTCAGTTTCACTATTTCATTTATTGCCTTGCTCCCCAGAATTGCTACTGTAGTCCCACTTCGTCATTCGCTCTACAATTCCAGTTAGGGGGGTGGTGAGTTGCTCCACCTCCAGAGCTCCACAAGCCAATAATCCAATAATCCACCTGGCTGAAATGCCTAGCCCCTACCCTGTGCCCCAGCTGGTCTGGCCAAATCCCCCAATCAATATTGAGGAGCCTTTCTATATACCAATAACAATGATAAGAAAAACATTCAAGGAAGCCCCTCCATTCACAACAATGTCAAAAAGAAATTATTTAGGAATAAACCTCGCCAAAGACATTAAAGAGTTCTCTAAAAATAATAGAATACTAGACCTGCAGGATAACACAGAACATCTAAAATGCTCAAGTGAAGATTATGAAAAATTTTAAAAAAACACAAGAGTGGAATAACCAGGAAATGTGGGATACTGTGAAAAGAACAAATCCCTGCATCATAGAGATACATGAAGGAGAAGAATCCCAAGACAATGGTATTGATCAGATCTTCGACAGGAAAATAGAAAAAAAAATTTCCCAAACTGAAAAAAGACAAACCTATGCAAATACAAGAGGCACAAAGAACTTGGCAAATAGGTCTCTTTTTCTTTCCTGAGAAATGATTTTAGTTATAAATTTTTGCAACTTCGAGTTGGGGCTACATTAACGGGAAATGCCTGCAAATGAAAGTGTTGGTTATCCCTGATCTGGCACAGTTTCTGTGTGGCAGAGAGGGAAGTAGCTAAAGGGCTGGGTGCTTCTGGCCCTTTAAGAGAAAGTAGCTGGGGGTGAGGGGCCACAACATGGGCAGAGTGGTCAGTGCAATCAAGTTGTGTGGACAGCAGCAGTGCTTAGCAAAGGTCCACATAGCTGCAACTGGGGAAGCTCACTGCATGTGGAGGCCCGTTTCAGGCACTGTTAATTGGGCTTGAAATTTCTTGATCTGTGCCCAAGAACAGAGGATTCTACCCCTAGAGCATTGAGAAGGGCTTCCCATTTTTAGAGTTTTTTGTTTGTTTGTTTCTTTTTTTTTTAATTTTTTATTTATTTATTTATTTTTGTATGTGTATGAATGTACTGTCTGCATGCAGGTCTGTGCACCCGTGTCGTGCAATGCCGCGGAGGTCAGAAGAGGGTCTCAGATTCCCCTGGAACTGGAGTTCTCCTGGAATTGGAGTTACAGACGGTTCTTAGCTGCCATGTGGGTGCTGGGGATCGAACCCGGGTCCTCTGCAAGAGCGTCGGTGCTCTTAACTGCTAGGCTATCTCTCCAGCCCCTTGTTTGTTTGTTTCTATGTATGTTTGTTATTGTTTTGTAGGGTTTTTTGTGAGGGGTGTCTTTTTGAGGCAGGGTCTCCCTTTAGTCCCAGCTGGCCTGAAGCTCACTATGTATGCCAGGATGGCCTTCAACTCACAATCGTGGTGGCCCATGCCTTTAATCCTACCACTCAGGAGGCAGAGGCAGGTGGATCTCTATGAGTTCAAGGTTAGCATGGTCTACATAGGGAGTTCCAGGAAAGCTGGGGATACAGGGAGACCTGTCTCAAAAACAACAATAAAAAAAATATTTCTTCATCATCTTTATTTCTTCTTTTGAGAACTCTCTGTTCAGATCAATAGCCTCTTTTAACTGTGTCCCTTTTTTCTTGAGTATTTGCTTTGAGTTCTTTGTAAATTCTGGATGTTTAACCTCTGTCAGATGTTTCACTGGTGAAGATTTTCTCCCAATCTGTGGGTTTTCTCTTCACTATCTTGGTTGTTTCTTTTGATGTACAAACTTTTTAGTTTAATGAGGTACCACTTGCTGATTTTTTTACCTTAATTCCCAAGCAAATATTATCTGACTGAGAAGTTCTTTCCTGCAACTATACCTTATAAGCTATTGCCAATGTTTTCTTCCAACATTTTCAGAGTTTCAGGTTTCACCTTGAGGTCTTTGCTCTATTTGGAATTGAATTTTGTGCAAAGCAAATGATAAAGGTCTAGTGTCATTCCTTTATAGGTGGAGATCCAGTTTTGCCAACACCATTGCTGAAGCCACTATCTTTCTTTTAGTGAGTGTTCTTGAGCCTTCTGTCGAATATTAGGTTGTTGAAATTGCATGTATTCATGTTTGGGTCCACAATAATGTTCCATTTATCTATGAGCCAATTTTTGTGCCAGTACTATGGTGTTTGATGACTATATCTCTGTAATGTAGATTGAAATATGGTACAGTAATCCATCCTGCATTGCTCTTTGTGCTCAGGATTTCTTTGGCTACCTGGGTTCTTTTCTTCCATATGGATTTTAGGATGCATTCTTCCAATTTTGTGAAGAATGTCACGGGGATTTTGATTGGGATTGTACTGAATCTATAAATTGCTTTTGATAGGATGGCTCTTTTCACAATATTAATTCTTTTAATCCCTGAGCATGGGAGAGACTTCCATCTACTGTTTTCTTCCTCAATCTCTTTCTTTAAAGGTTTAACATTTTCATTGCAGAGGCCTTTAATGTGTTTGATCAGGTTTATTCCAAGATTTTGGGGGGAGGCTATTGTGAATGGGAGGGTTTCCATGTACTCATTCTCCAATTGCTTCTTTTTGGTATATGAAAAGGTGAGTGTTTTGTAGATTAACATTTTACTGAAAGTTGTAGTCATTTCTTTAGGAGTTTTCTGGTGGAATTTTTGGCATCCCTTAGGTATAATATTTTCAAGAAGGGATAGTTTGACTACTTCTTTTCCAATTAGTGCTTTAAATTCCTTCTCTTGTCCTATTGCTCTAGCAAGATTTTCAAGGACTTTATTAAGGAGGAGTGGAGATAATGGACACCCCTGCAGGATTCCTGAATTTAAGGGGACTTCTTCCAGTCTGCAGGGTTTTTTGTATATAGCTTTAATTATGATGCGGTTCACTCTGGGACGTTTCATGTTGGATTTCATCAAGGGCATTTACTGGATCTATTGAGGTGTCCATGTAATTTTGTCTTTGAATCAATTTATATGATCTATGATATTTGTTAACTTGTGTATATTGAGCCATTCCTGTATCACTGCAATAAGGCTGATTTGATCATGGTGGATAATCTTTTTATTTTATTTCATTTTATATTTTATTTTATGTGTGTGAATGTACTTGCATGTAGTTTGGGCACCCATGTCATGCAATGTTGCAGAGGTCAGAAGAGGGTGACAGATTCCCATGGAACTGGAGTTAAAGACAGTTCTCAGCTGCCATGTGGGTGCTGGGGATCGAACCAGGTCCTCTGCAAGAGCAGTCGGCGCTCGTAATCACAAGGTCCTCTATCTAGCCCTGGATAATCTTTTTTAATGTGTGCCTTTATGTGGTTTTCAAGTATTTCTTGAGAATTTTTGAATATAGAATAAGTCTATATTCATTAATGTTATGGGTCTCATATATATTTTTTGGTGTTTAGAGACAAGTTCCTCCTGTAGCCCCACCTGGACTGGAACTCACTATGTAGACCAAGGGGACCTTGAACTCACAGAGATCTGCCTGCCTCTGTCTTCCTAATGCTGGGATTAAAGGCATGTGCCACCACACCCAGCATATATTTTTATTTTATCGTAGTATTTTTACCTGGTTTTGATATGAAAGTGATGGTGGATTCATAGAATTAATTTTGGAGTTCTCCCTGTTTTCTATCTTTTTTAATAATTTAAGTAATATTGATTGTAGATCCTCTTTAAATGTTTGTCATAAATCCATTTGAGCCTCGTGTCTTTAGTTGGTAGGGTTTGCATTATTCTTTCAATTTCCTTGTACATTATGTGTCTGTTTAAGCTGTTGATCTCTTCTTGGTTTAGCTTTGGTGAATTCCATGATTTCAGATAATCATCCATTTCTTCTAGGTTTGTAAATTTAATGGACTATAGACTTTAAACTATTCCCTCTTAATATTCTGCATCCTTCTGAAGACTTTCGTGATGTTTCCCATTTTGCCTCTAATTTTATTTACTTAATGCTATTCTTTCCTTCCTTTTGGTTAATTGGACTAAGGGCCTATCTATCTTCTTATTATTCAAAGAACCAGCTCTTTGATTCACTGATGCTTTGTACTGTTTTCTTTGTTTCTCATTCATTAATTTTTGCCCTGATTTTTGTTATCTCTTCTTGCCTTCTGGGTCTGGGTTTCTTTTGTTGGTGACTTCCATTTTTTAGCCAATTTTTACAAAATTTCAAATTGAATCTAGACCCATGTCCCCTCCCTGCCCCCCCATGCCACCAGAGCTCATGCATTCTGCCAAACATGTTTTTCATCATTTTCTCAGTCTCACTCAAATTCTCAATGCAGAAGTTTACTATTCTAAAAGGGTCACTGATTCAGTCAGTTACTTGACCCAGTCTTTGTTGTTGTTGTTGTTATTGTTGTTATGGTTGTTATTCCTTCCAATTATACCTCACTCAAAAGTATGCTTATATGCATGCCACATATATCATAGGTTTTAGTATCTTCAGCTTATGACTTTTTTTCTTTATAAGGCTGAATGATGTCATGTTTGAAGGCTCCTCCTTGACAAGCCCAAACCACCATCAGTTCTGCCCCTGTGCTCCACACTAGGANTCCTTTGAGTCTTAGCTGGTGTGGAGCTTGTTCTGTAGACCAGGCTGGCTTGAACTCACAGAGATATGCTGCCTCTGCCTCCTGGTGCTGGGATTAAAGGCATGGGCCACCACACCCACCTTATTTTATAGGACTTTTCTTTTGAGAACAGTTTGTAACTACAACTGTGTTCAAGGATAGATGAGCTGTTCAGCAAGAGCCCAATCTCCAAGTAAACAGAAAAAAACCAAACAAAGGAAAGCATCACAAAGTAACACATTCTGATATAAAAAAGTCCTCAAAAACAAACACCAACTCTCTCTGTCCCTCTCTTTTATTTGTCTGGTATAAAAAGTATCTTGATATGTTGGGAAATATTTATAAATCCAGTGTTCAAGAACCTGAGGCAAGAAGATTGCTCCAACCATGCCTTCAAGACAATGTAGTCTGAAATAGGGATAGCCAATAAAGAAAACAGAAAATAAAGTTTTTACATATCATGTATGTATACATATGTATACAGGTTGATGTATGTATCAATTTATCTACTTATCTTTTGAAGAATTGGTCACTCTACTACACGATGATGTGTTTGATTGGTTTTGTTTTTCTGATCTTCTTTTTTATTTTGAAGGTGTCCTAGCAATACAGAATCTCAAAATCTGACACTTGTCTCAGAATTCTACCTGATGGCATTCATTGAAGACCAAGAACTTCAACCTGTCCTCTTTGGAGTGTTCCTCTTCATATACCTGGTCTCTGTGTTTGGGAATCTGCTCATCATCCTGGCTGTATCTTGACTCCCACCTCCACACACCCATGTATTTCTTCCTCTCCAATTTGTCCTGGGCTGTATTGGTTTCTCCACCACAGTACCAATTTGATTGTGAACATACAAATTCCGAAGCACAGTCATCTCCTATGTGGATGCCTGACCCAAATGTCTCTTTTTATCATTTTCATATGCATAGATGTCATGTTCTGACTGTGATGGCCTATGACCGATTTGTGGCCATCTGCCATCCTTTGAATTATCAGTCATCATGAACCCACTCTCTGTGTCATTTTAGTTCTTGTGTTTTTTCTTTTAGCTTTGTGGACTCTACTTGCATCTTTTGTTTGCATTACAGATGACCAACTTCAAGGATGTCAAAATTGCTAACTTCTTCTGTGACCCTTCTCAGGTCCTTACTCTTTCCTGCTCTAACACCTTCTCAAATAACATAGTTCAATATTTCCTTGGTGTCATGTATGGAATGTTTCCCATGTTAGGGATTCTTTTCTCTTACTATAAAATTATTTCTTCCATTCTGAGCATGCCATCCTTGGATGGGAGGTATAAAGCCTTCTCCACTTGTGGGTCTCACCTCTCAGTGGTTTTTTCTTTGGGAACAGGGATTGGTGTGTATATTGGATCATTTTTCGAGATTCTTCCAAAACATGCTGTGTCCTCTTTGATGTACTCTGTGGTCCCCCCTATGTTGAATCCCTTCATCTACAGCCTGAGGAACAAGGACATTAAAAGGCCCTGAGAATGATCTATTTAGAATAATTTAATCTCAGTATCATTCTTCTATTTCTAATGCATCATCAGAGCCAGGAAGAGAAAAATCAAAACAAACAAATCAACAAAAAGTGCTGAGCTAAAGAGAAAGAAAGATCCTGAGGGAAGGGAATAGGAAGAATAGATGTTTCAGTGGAAATGAGGGAAAATGAGGGAAGGGATAGGAGAGGACATTCAGGGAACCTGGTGGTAAAGGACAAAAGGAATTCTGGAGAGGGGAGATAATAGGAGACAGTATCAGTGGGAGAAATGAGGAACATGAAAGTACTGAAGCAAATGGGGAGGAGGGGGAGGTTAGATAGGAGGAGAGAAGGGGGATAAAGAAATATTAGGTAGGGGCTGAAGAGATGGTCAGAGTTAAGAGCACCGACTTAGTCTTGCAGAGGACCTGAGTTGATTCCCAGCACCCTATGGCGGCTAAACCTCTTTAACTCCAGTTCAAGGGGAATCTGATGCCCTCTTCTGACTTCTGTGGCATTGTCAACACAGGTGCACCAACCTACATACAGACAGTACACTCATACACTAAAAAATAATAAATAAATAAATATTTAAAAAAAGAAATCTTCGTAGCACAAAAAGCCAGAAGCAAGCATATTATCTCACCTTCCCCTGAAAAATAACACACATATAATATCTGAACATGGAATGCATG
Organism: Rhizomys pruinosus; assembly: GCA_009823505.1. Taxonomy (NCBI): domain Eukaryota; kingdom Metazoa; phylum Chordata; class Mammalia; order Rodentia; family Spalacidae; genus Rhizomys; species Rhizomys pruinosus. Next base: position 3,506,404 of record VZQC01007972.1, read on the forward strand.
CATATACTGAAAATTATATAACCAGGAACATAGGGTAGACAGGAGAAACTCCCTTTGAGTTGCTCTGTGGGCCAAAGAGGGAAGGGGAAGTGAAGGCAAGAAATAATTTGGCAAAATTCTAGGCAGGGAGCAGGAGAAATGAGAAAAAGGTGAATTTTAAATGTTCAAATCAAGTGCTTTGATTAAGTCTTCCAAAGCATTAAGCTATTGAGTTTCCTCATTTTGCTTTTCAGTCACATTGATAGCTGTTGGAATCCTAGTGTGAGTTCCTCCCATTCAGAGGAGGAGAGAGAGAGAGAGCGAGGAGAGAATTTAGCCATCATAATTTTGTAGAAAACAAATGCTGGGGTTGTCCTTTGGCTGTAGGTAGGGTGTAGAGTTGACTAGGGCCAAGTTTGGAAACATTTTCTTATTAAGAAGAAAGTCATTAATAATTGTTAAATAAACATTTAACTATAAGCTAAGCATAATTGGGAAGGCACTCTTTGAACTCTTTTTTTTTTTTTTTTTTTTTTTTGGTCTTTTTGAGACAACGGTCTTCCTGTAGCCCAGCTGTTCTGGAAACCACTAGTAACCAGGCTGGTCTTGAATTTAGAAAATCCACCTACATTGCCTCCTCAGTGGTGGATTAAGGTGTGTACCACCTCTGGCTTCCTTTAATTTTAAAGAAATTCAAATCTTTTTTAAAGTTTGGTTATACTTTTCTGCTGGGTGTTTATGAGCATGCTGTTGACCCAAATATACCAATGTATTTTTACACTTAAGGTTAATTAAGGATCTGTTCCTCAGTGGTACATGACCTTGGGAGGGGCCTCTTGCTCCTTAGCCTTTCTTTGATCAGTTCCATCTATGTGAGGATAAGTCAGATGGCCTCTGTTGACTGTGGCTTCACATGAAACAGGAAAGTTTCCTCTATTGACCCTCTCTTTATGACTAGACAGTGGTTTGAGCCTTCTGGTGGGTCTCCATGGCCTCCCTGAACAACAGGAAGTGACTCATCACAGTTACAGGAAATTCAGAGAGAGTGCCCCATAGTCCCCTGGGACTTAGATGACCTTAGTGAGAAGGGGCAAAAAGTTGTCCCTTTACCTCCATCTGACCAGATTTGTGTAGGCCTTTAGACAGTCTGAAACATCTAAGATGGTCAGTTACACCAGTATGGGACCTTGAATTACTGTGTAATATATAGATAAAAGCTTATAAAAACCCAAACATTCTTTAATAACTCTGACTTGTAGAGTTTTAACATCACAGGTAAAATTTTTTGCTTCACAGAATTATTGTAACAACAACCCTGATAACTATAATTATGCTCAGGCCATCAATAAAGTTGCTTTAAAGTGCTCATCCTTCCTTCTAATTTTCAGCCATCTTAATTTTATTTAAAATTTTTATATAAATATTTCTTGATTAAAAATATTATAATATATATTATATTATATATTATATATATATTTTGGTATTTTTGAGACAGGGTCTCCCTTTAGCCAGCTGCCCTGGAGCTCACTATGTAGATCAGGCTGGCCTTGAACTCACAGAGATCTGCCTGTCTCTGCCTCTGAGAGTTGGGATTAAGGGAGTGCAGCAGCCCAGAATATTTTATATTTTTTATAAACATTTCTTAATATGAGACATAAAATTCACAAATTTCAATTTGTTGTGAAAATTTACTAATCATTAATTTTTTGTATATATATGACAGTTCTCTCAAATATACTATTATAACTGTGAGATGTCCTTGTAATCCTTGAAGCGGTTTTAAATGATCAATTTCTTTTAAATGTGTAGAGATAGTTTTATATAGACTTGCTAAAATATGGAAAGTCTGTTCATGCTTTCAAAAGGGAAGCCTGGTCTATCAAGGCTTAACTTTGTCCCTGAGTGGATAGAACTGTGACTGAAAAGCCAAACGGAGCCAGGCACCCCCCCAAATCCCGAGTGACCCTTGAGGACCAGGTCCTCAACTGACCTTGAGAGAAACAAAAGCCTGTTTAATCTGGGCTAACTGTGTGGCCTTAAACATCCAAAAGGAAAGATATAACCAGAAATAAAGAAAATAATAGTAAGTCCTGAGGAATTGTACTTCAGTTATAAAACTTGAGATCTTAAAAAAGACAAAAGTAAAAAAAGAGCACTGTTGTTTTGCCTGTCTTATTGGCAAGTGTATCTACCCTGTGGCTCCACTGCTTTGCATCTTCAAAGTCATGAGAAGACATAAGCTTTTCAACCTTCCAATATGGATGAAGACTCATGTCTCTAAGAATCTCCAAAATTCATGCAGTGCTGCTGAGACATCCACCTTGTGGACTGGCTACTACTGGGGTTTCACCTCTTCAGTGTATAGATGCCATTGTGGACTACCGGCTGTATCAGGGAGACCAGTAGAGGAAGAGCAAGACAGGCTGCAGTGCTTACTGGACCTCATTTGGTGACCCGGGAAGGGAAACCCCAGTACTGGAAATTTAATGGACTATAGACTTTAAAGTATTCCCTCTTAATATTCTGCATCCTTCTGAAGATTTTTGTGATGTTTCCCATTTTACCTCTAATTTTATTTATTTAATGCTGTTCTTTTCTCCTTTTGGTTAATTGGACTAAGGGCCTGTCTATCTTCTTATTTTTCAAAGAACCAGCTCTTTGATTCACTGATGCTTTGTACTATTTTCTTTGTTTCTCGTTCATTAATTTTTGCTCTGATGTTTGTTATCTCTTCTTGCCTTCTGGTTCTGGGTTTCTTTTGTTGGTGACTTCCATTTTTTAGCCAATTTTTATTGAAGCTCTGTGCATTTCATACAAAATTTCAAATCTAATCTAAAACCATGCCCCTTCCTGCCCCCCCGCCCCACCAGAGCTCATGCATTCTGCCAAACATGTTTTTCATCTTTTTGTCAGTCTCACTCAAATTTTCGATGCAGAAGTTTACTATTCTAAGAGGGTCACTGATTCATTCTGTTCCTTGACCCAGTCTTTGTTGTTGTTGTTGTTGTTGTTGTTGTTGTTACTGTTGTTATTCCTTCCAATTATACATCACTCAAAAGTATGCACACCTGCATGCCACATATATCATAGGTTTAACATCTTCATCTTATGAATTTTTTTCTTTATAAGGCTGAATGATGTCATGTTTGAAGGCTTCTCCTTGGCAAGCCCAAACCACCATCAGTTCTGCCCCTGTGCTCCATACTAGGGGTTTCCCTTCCCATGGCCACCAAATGAGGTCCAGTAAGCACTGCAGCCTGTCTTGCTCTTCCTGTACTGGTCTCCATGATACAGCCTGGGTAGTCCAACAATGGCAGTCTATACACTGAAGAGGCTAAAACCCCAGTAGTAGCTCAGTCCACAAGGTGGATGTCTCAGCAGCACTGAAGTTTTGGAGGATTCTTAAAGAGACATGAGTCTTCATACCATATTGGAAGGTTGAAAAGCTGTATCTTCTCATGTCTTTGAAGAATGGCAAAAGCAGTGGCAGCCACAGGGTAGCTATACTTGCCAATAAGACAGGCAAAACAAAATGCTCTTTTTTTTGACTTTTTGTCTTTTTACTAAGATCTCAAGTTTTATAACTGAAGCATAATTCCTCAGGACTTACTATTTATTTCTTTATTTCTGGTTATACTTTCCTTTTGGATGATTAAGGCCACACAGTTAGCCCAGATTAAACAAGGCTTTTGTTTTCTCAAGGTCAGTTGAGGATCTGGTCCTCAAGGGTCACTCAGGGTTTGGGGGGAGGGGCTGGCTCCTTTTGGCTTTTCGATCACAGTTCTATCCACTCAGGGACAAAGTTAGGACTTGGTAGACCAGGCTTCCCTTTTTGAAACATGAACAAACTTTCCATATATTTGGCAAGTCTATGTAAAACTATCTCTACACATTTAAAAGAAATTGATCATTTAAAACCTGCTTCAAGGATTACAAGGACATCTCACAGTTTATAATAGTATATTTGAGAGAACTGTTCATATATATACAAATAAATATTAATTGATTAGTAAATTTTCACAAGAAATTGAAATTTGGGTGAATTTTATGTCTCATATTAAGAAAATGTTTATAAAAATATAAAATATTCTGGGCGTGCTGTCACATGCCCTTAATCCCAACTCTCAGAGGCAGAGACGGCAGATCTCTGTGAGTTCAAGCCAGCCTGATCTACATAGTGAGTTCCAGGCAGCTGGACTAAAGGGAGACCCTGTCTCAAAAATACCAAATATATATATATATATATAATTATATTATATAATATTTTTTAATCAAGAAATATTTATAATAAAAATTTTAAATAAAAATTAAGATGGCTGAAAATTAGAAGGAAGGATGAGCACTTTAAAGCAACTTTATTAATGGCCTGAGCATAATTATAGTTATACAGGGTTGTTGTTACAATAATTACTGTTGAAGCAAAAAATTTTACCTGTGATGTTAAAACTCTACAAGTCAGAGTTTATTAAAGAATGTTTGGGTTTTATAAAAGCTTTATCTACATATTACACAGTAATTCAAGGTCCCATACTGGTGTAACTGACCATCTTAGATGTTTCATGACTGTACTAAAGGCCTACACAAATCTGGTCAGATGGAGGTAAAGGGACAACTTTTTGCCCCTTGCTCACTAAGGTCATCTAAGTCCCAGGGGACTACGGGGCCTCTCTCTGAATTTCCTGTAACTGTGATGAGTCACTTGTCATACTGTTCAGGGAGGCCATGGAGACCCCACCAGAAGGTCTCAAACCACTGTCTAGTCTATAAAGAGGAGGGTCAATAGAGAGGAAACTTTCCTGTTTCCATGTGAAGCCACAGTCAAGAAGGCCATCTGACTTATCCTCACATAGATGGAACTGATCAAAGAAAGGCCTAAGGAGCAAGAGGCCCCTCCCAAGGTCATGTGACCACTGAGGAACAGATCCTTAATTAACCTTAAGTGTAAAAATACATTGGTATATTTGGGTCAACAGCATGCTCATAAACACCCAGCGTAAAAGTATAACCAAACTTTAAAAAAGATTTGAATGTTTCTTTAAAATTTTAAAGGAAGCCAGGCGAGGTGGTACACACCTTTAATCCTACCACTGAGGAGGCAGATGTAGGCGGATCTTTCTAATTCAAGACCAGCCTGGTCTACTGAGTGAGTTCCAGGACAGCTGGGGCTACAGGAAGACCTTGTCTCAAAAAGACCAAAAAAAAAAAAGAGTTCAAAAGAGTGCGCTTCCCAAACCTTATGCTTCAGTTCATAGTAAATGTTATTTAGACAATTATTAATGACTTTCTTCTTAATAAGAAAATGTTGCTCAAATCTTGGCCTAGTCAACTCTACACCCTACCTACAGCCAAAAGGACAAACCCAGAATTGTTCTTATCTAAAAATTAACTGATGGCTAAATTCTCTCTCTCTCTCTCTCTCTCTGAAATGGAGGAACTCACACTAGGATTCCAACAGCTATCAATGTGACTGAAAAGCAAAATGAGGAGAAGCTCAATAGCTTAATGCTTTTGGAAGACCTTATCAAGAGCCTCTGATTTGAACATTTAAAATTCACCTTATTTCTCATTTCTCCTCGCTCCCTGCCTAGAATTTGTGCCAAATTATTCTTGCCTTCACTTCCCCTTCCCCTCTTTGGCCCACAGAGCAACTCAAAGGGAGTTTTCTCCTGTCTAGCCCTATGTTCCTGGTTATATAATTTTCAGGTATATGCATGCATTCCATGTTCAGATATTATATGTGTATTTTTCAGGAGAAGGTGGAGATAATATGCTTGCTTCTGGCTTTTTGTGCTACGAAGATTTCTTTTTTTAAAATATTTATTTATTTATTATTTTTTATGTGTATGAGTGTACTGTCTGTATGTAGGTTGGTGCACCTGTGTTGTGCAATGCTGCAGAGGTCAGAAGAGGGCATCAGATTCCCCTTGAACTGGAGTTAAAGACGGTTGTTAGCCGCCATGAGGGTGCTAGGAATCAAACCCAGGTCCTCTGCAAGACTAGTCAGGGTTCTTAACCTCTGATCCATCTCTTCAGCCCCTATCTAATATTTCTTTATCTCCCTTCTCTCCCCCTGTCTAACCTCCCTCCTTCCCCATTTGCTTCAGTACTTTCATGTTCCTCATTTTCTCCCACTGATACTTGTCTCCTATTATCTCCCCTCTCATGAATTCCTTTTGTCTTTTACCACCACGGTTCCCTGAATGTCCTCTCCTTATCCCTTCCCTCATTTTCCCTCATTTCTTACTTGATGACATCTATTTCTTCCTATTCCCTTCCCTCAGGATCTTTCTCTTTAGCTCAGCACTTTTTGTTGATTTGTTCCTTTGATTTTTCACTTTCCTGGCTCCTGATGATATATTAGAAATAGAAGATATGATACTGAGATTAAATTATTCTAACATAGATCATTCTCAGGGCACTTTTAATGTCCTTGTTCCTCAGGCTGTAGATGAAGGGATTCAACATAGGGGTGACCACAGAGTATATCAAAGAGGACAGACACAGCATTGTTTCTGGAAGAATCTGAAAGAGCTGATCCAATATACACTCCAATCCCTGTTCCCAAAAATAAACAAACCACTGAGAGGTGAGACCCACAAGTGGAGAAGGCTTTATACCTCCCATCCAAGGATGGCATGCTCAGAATGGAGGAAATAATTTTATAGTAAGAGAAAAGAATCCCTAACATGGGAAACATTCCATACATGACACCTATCAAATATTGAACTATGTTATTTGTGAAGGAGTCAGAGCAGGAAAGAGTAAGGACCTGAGAAGGGTCACAGAAGAAGTTAGCAATTTGGACATCCTTGAAGTTGGTCATCTGTAGTGCGACCAAAAGATGCAAGTAGAGTTCCACAAAGCTAAAGAAAAAAGACACAAGAACTAAAATGACACAGAAGTGTGGGTTCATGATGACTGAGTAGTTCAAAGGATGGCAGATGGCCACAAATCGGTCATAGGCCATTACAGTCAGAAGCATGACATCTATACATATGAAAATGATAAAAAGAGACATTTGGGTCAGGCATCCCACATAGGAGATGACTGTGCTTTGAATTTGGATGTTCACAATCAAATTTGGTACTGTGGTGGAGATTAAACCAATATCAGCCCAGGACAAGTTGGAGAGGAAGAAATACATGGGTGTGTGGAGGTGGGAGTCAGAGATAACAGCCAGGATGATGAGCAGGTTCCCAAACACAGAAACCAGGTACATGAACAGGAACACTCCAAAGAGAACAGGTTGAAGTTCTTGGTCTTCAGAGAATCCCATGAGGTAGAATTCTGAGACAAGTGTCAGATTTTGAAATTCTGTACTGCTAGGACACCTTCAAAATAAAAAAGAAGATCAGAAAAACAAAACCAATCAATAACATCATTATGTTGTACAGTGACCAATTCTTCAATAGATAAGTAGATCAATTGTTACATACATCAACCTGTATACATATGTATACACACATGATATGTAAAAATTTTATTTTCTGTTTTCTTTATTGGCTATCCCTTTTTTAGACTACATTGTCTTGAAGGCATGGTTGGAGCAATTTTCTTGTCTCAGGTTCTTGAACACTGGAATTATAAATATTTCCCAACATATCAAGATACTTTTTGTACCAGACAAATAGAAGGAGAGGGACAGAGTGAGTTGGTGTTTGTTTTTGAGGACTTTTTTATATTCAGAATTTGTTACTTTGTGATGCTTTCCTTTGTTCGGTTTTATTCTGTTTACTTGGAGATTGGCTCTTGCTGAACAGCTCATCTATCCTCGAACACAGTCTCTAGTACAAACTGTTCTCAAAAGAAAAGTCATATAAAACAAGCTGGGTGTGGTGGCCCATGCCTTTAATTCCAGCACTCAGGAAGCAGAGGCAGGCATATCTCTGCGAGTTCAAGGCCAGCCTGGTCTACAGAACAAGCTCCACACCAGCTAAGACTCAAAGGAGACCCTGTATGAAAAAACCAAAAAAAGTCATCATTCCTTGATCTTCCAAGTCCTCTGACTACAAGCATGGACACCATACAATATATAATTTTTACAATTGTAATTAGCAACTGAAATATTTATAACTCAGATGTAAGCATCTTGAACAATACTTCCCATTCTTCTTCCACAATATACCTCTTTATGGGAGACTCTCAACTGGACAAAACTAGAAGACCAAGAACATTACAGGTAATAAATTCATGTTCATAATAATATGCAGTTTAATCATTTCAGAAAAATATGAGGATAAGAAAGATTTTTCCATATTTATGAAAAGAACTTATGGAAATTTCTAAATGATAGTAAGAAGCAGAAAAATAGACCTTATCATATTCTAAGACAACAGTATACAATCTTTTGTAGCAGATTGTAATTAGAGCTAAAATTGCAAAATTTTATAAGAATTCAAGTTACTGTTTCATAGGGGAACATCCTGTTATGCTACCGTCTGTATCCTCAACATCTGTCATCCTTGGACTTGTCCATTTACATCCCATGTTTTATCAATTGCTCAAATGCTAATAATCATCTAAAGATATTAAATGTGCTGCTCAAACTATTGGCTTTGAGAGACATCGAATTTTGAAAAGCAAAGATAATCAACTGCACATTTTCCATCCCATCAGACCAGGTTAGAGATTACTGTTTCAGGCCCTGGACACTTTCAAGCAGCTCAGCTAGTCTCTGCTTCTTCCAGGAATCTCTGCTGATCATGCCAGCAACTTGACTGACCTGAGTGTGTCCCAGCAGACCTTGAGGCTCATGTAAGCTTAGGCATGGAGTGGACTAGTGAAAGTAGTCAGTTTCACAGATTTGCAGAATCTATTGAGTTCTTTACTTTCTTAGCTTAGAAAGCTTCCCTGCAGAGTTCACCACCCTAAAAACATTATGCTCTTTACTACCTTTAGAACCTTCTGTTGTTTATCTTTCTCTAGAACATTCTTCTTACCAAGCCTCCCTCTAAGATGGAAGGAAGGGTTTATCTTGGAAAACATTGCTAGACAATAGTTTCCATGTTGGTATTACTTTATGAGTCCATAGAAGATTTTTTTGTATGTATGAGACAGGGTCTTCCTGCAGCCCTAGCTGGCCTGGAACTCACTCTGTAGATAAGGCTGGCCTTGAACTCACAGAGATCTGCCTGCCTCTGACTCCAGAATGCTAAGATTAAAGGTGTGCTCCGCCATACCCAGCAAGAAGATTTTATCTGCATTTCTCTAATTACTAAGGATGTTGAGAAGTTTAAAGGTATTTTTTTGCCATTTTTATTTCTTTATGTGAGAAATCTCCATTCTGAACTACACCACATCTGTTTATTGGGCCATTTATTTTCTTGGTACTTTGATTTTTTTTGTGAATTCTTTGTATATTCTATGCTGAAGATGCTCTTTCCCTCAATGAGTGTTTTCAACACCTTTGTCAAATAGAAGGTGGCTGAAATTGTATATAATCATGATTGCTTCTTCTGTTGTGTTTCATTGATCTACTTGATAATTTTGTGAGTACCGTGCTGCTTTTTGTTTTTTTTTTAAGCCAATTTTTTTACTAAAGCTTTGTGTATTTCATACAAAATTTCAAATCAAATCCAGACCCATGCCCCCCACCTCACCAGAGCTCATGCATTCTGCCAAACATGTGTTTCATCTTTTTCTCAGTCTCTAACAAAATTCTCGATGCAGCAGTTTACTGTTTCGAGCAGTTCACCATGTGAGTCACTTCTTTGTCCCAGTCTTGTTGTTGTCGTTGTTATTGTTGCTGTTGTTGCTGCTGCTGCTGCTGGTGAAATTCCTTCCAAATATGTGTCATTCCAAAATATGCATACATGCATGCCACATATATCTTAGGTTTTAGCATCTTCAGCTTGTGATTTTTGTTTCTTTATTAGGCTGAAAGATGTCATGTTTGTAGGCTCCCCCTTGACAAGCCCAAACCACAGTCAGTTCTGCCCTTGTGTTCCTCACCAGGGTTTTCCCTTCCCATGGTCACCAAATGAGGTCCAGTAAGCACTGCAGCCTGTCTTGCTCTTCCTGTACTGGAGGATTCTTGGAGAGATATGAGTCTTCAGTCCATATTGAAAGGTTTAAAAGCTGTGTCTCATGTCTTTGAAGAATGGAAAAAGCAGTGACAGCCACAAGATAGATGCACCTGCCAGTAAGACAACCAAAACAACAGTAATCTCTTTTTCTTTTTTTTACTGTTTTGTCTTTTTAATAAGATCTCAAGTTTTATACCTGAAATACAATTTCTCAGGTCTTACTATTTACTAATTTCTGGTTATACTTTCCTTTTGGATGTTTAAGGCCACACAGCCCAGATTAAACAGGTTTTTGTTTTCTCAAGATCACTTGAGGATCTGGTCCTCAACGGTCACTCAGTGGTTGTGGGGGAAGGGAGCCCCTGGCCCCTTTGGCTTTTCAATCACCAGTTCCATCCACTTGAGGACGAAGTCAGGTCTTGCTACACCAGGCTTCCCTTTTTGAAGCAAGAGCAGACTTTCCTCTTTATAGACTGGACACTGGCTGAAGTCCCATTAGTGGATCTCCAGCATCTCCCTCCACAGGAAGCCTGGTGACTCACATTTGCAGGACATTTCAAGAGATGCCCCCATGCATAGTCCCCTAGGACTTAATTGCCCTCTGAGGGCAAGGAACAAAGTTATCCCTTAAGATCCTTGGCCAAATTAGTATGAGCATTAATTATGGTAGTTAAGCATCTGGAAAATCTAAGTTACACCAGCCTGATAATTTTAACTACTGTGTAATAGTTTAGAAAAGACTTGGACAAAAGCTCAAGCAGACTTGTATTAGAAAAACTAAGAAGCACTCCCATAAAATAAATACTATGGTTAGACATAATGTCATGACAAACTAGTTTTTTCCTCATTCTTTTGATCTTATATTATTCTAAAATATGCATGCGTACCCTCCCCCCATATTTCAAAAATTCCTAAGTCTGAAAATAAATGGTAGCTTAGTTCTAGAACCTGTTAAAGAATTCCCAATATAAGAGCACATTTGTTTTCAGATCATGAGGAATATAACATTAACATTGCTCAGTTTGCCACACAAGTAGGTAATTGTTGCTAGCATCCATATATGAGGGATAACATTTGCTGTTTGTTTTTCTGGGACTGTGTTACTTCACTTAACATGATATCTTCTAGTTCCATCCATTTACCTGCAAAGTTCATGGTGTCATCTTTCTTTACCACTGCATACAATTCCGTTGTGTAGATGTACCACATTTTCTCTATCCACTGGTCATTTGAGGGGCACTTGGGTGGGTTCCAGCTCTTCACTACTGTGAAGATGGATTCAATAAACATGGCTGTGCATGTATCTCTGTGCGAAGATGAGACTAGAGGGTATGTACCCAGGAATGTTATGGCTAGGTCAGGGCGCAAGTTCATTTTGAGTCTTTTAAGTGTTCTCTATACTGCTTTCCATAGTGGCTGTATGAGTTTACATCCACAACAGAAGTGGATGAGTGTTTCCCTTTCCAGACAACCTCTAGCACTTAGTATCATTTGTTTTCTTGATCATAGCCAGTCTTATTGGAGTGAGATGATATCTTAAGAAGTATTAATTTGCATTTCTTTAATTATTAACAAAGCTGAACATTTTTTAAGATGTTTCTCAGCCATCTCTAATTCCTCACTTGTGAAGTCTCTGTTCAGCTCTTTGCTCCATCTATTGAGTGAGTCATTTCTTTCCTTTGTTGTTTGTTTTTTGAGTAGTTTATATATTCTGGAAATCAATACTATGTTAGATGTATCTGTGGTGAAAGTTTCATCCCACTCTGTGGGTTTTCTGTTCATTTCCTTGGCTGTTCCTTTTGATGTACGAATGCTTTTGAGTTTAATGAGATACCATTTTTCAGTTGTCGACCTTATTTACTGTGCAGCTTCTGTCTGATTTAAGATTTTTCCTATCCTTACGTCTTGTAGGCTGCTGCCAACTTTTTCTTCTATCACCTGTGGAGTATTGGGTTTCATGTTGAGGTTTTTGATCCATTTGTAGTTGACTTTTGTACAGGGTGACAGGTAGGGTTTTAAATTTATTCTTCTACAAGTGGTGATTCAATTTTGCCAACACCATTTGCTGAAGATACTATCTTTCCTCCATTCTGTCTTCTTGGGCCCCTTGTCAAATATGAGGTGACTGAAATTGTATGTACTCAAGTTTGGATCTTCGTTTTTGCTCCATTGGTCAACAGGTCTGGTTTTTCTGTGCCAGTATCAAGCTGTTTTATGACTATAGCCCTATAATATAGTTTGAAGTCTGGTATAGAGATCTGCCCTGTAATTGCTCTTTTCACGCAGGGTTGCTTAGGCTATTCGGGGTCTTTTGTTTTTCCATATGAAATTAAGGATTTTTTTTCCAAACCTGTCAAGAAACTCTTGGGGATTTTAAGTGGGATTGCATTGAATATGTATATTAATTTGTATATTAATTTATGTAGAAAGGAAATTTTTACTATATTAATTTTTCCTATCCATGAGCAATGGAAGTCTTTCAATGTTCTGATGTCTTCTTCAATCTCCTTCTTCAGGGGTTTAATTTTTTTGTTTAGAGATCTTTAGTGTGTTTTGTTAGGTTTGTTCCTGGGTATTTTATTGGTTTTAAGGCTATTGTGTTTGGGAAGGTTTCCTTGTATTCCTTCTTCAGTTACATGTTGTTGGTGTAAAGAAATGTTACTAGGGGCTGGAGAAATGGCCTAGCAGTTAAGAGCATCGACTGCTCTTGCAGAGGACCCGGGTTTGATCCCCAGCACCCACATGGTGGATGAGAACAATCCAATTCCAGGAGAACTCCAATTTTAGAGAATGTTCCATGGGGTGCTGAGTAGAAAGTGTATTCCCTGGTATTTGGGTGGAATATTTGGTAGATGTCAGTGAGGTCCAGTTGGTGTGGCCTAGCAGTTAAGAGCATCGACTGCTCTTGCAAAGGACCCAGGTTTGATCCCCAGCACCCACATGGTGAATGAGAACAATCCGTAACTCCAATTCCAGGAGAAATTCAATTTTAGAGAATGTTCCGTGGGGTGCTGAGTAGAAAGTGTATTCTCTGGTATTTGGGTGGAATATTTGGTAGATGTCTGTGAGGTCCAGTTGGTGTATTGTAGCCTTCAGTTCAGATATCTCTCTATTTATTCTTTGCCTGGTTGACTTGTCCAAAGGGCTCAGTGGCATATTGAAGTTCCCTACTATTTGTGTGCTGGGGTTAGTCTGTGCCTTGAGGTCCTGGAGAATTGTCTTTAATTTTTTTTTATTTATTTTTGTATGTGTATGAATGTACTGTCTGCATGTAGGTTTGTGCACCTGTGTCGTGCAGTGCCACAGAGGTCAGAAGAGGTTCTCAGATTCTCCTGGAACTGGAGTTCTCCTGGAATTGGATTTACAGGCAGTTCTTAGCCACCATGTGGGTGTTGGGGATCAAACCCAGGTCCTCTGCAAGAGCAGTCGGTGCTCTTAACTGCTAAGGTATCTCTCCAGCCCCAAGAATTGTCTTTATAAAGCTTGGTGCACCAGAGTTTGGTGCATATATATTCATGATTGTGAAATCTTCATGGTCAATTGTTCCTTTGATAAAGATGTAATGGCCCTCTTTGTCTCTTCTGATTTCTTTTACTTTGAAGTCTATTTTGTCTGAAATTAAAATAGCAATTCCTGATTTCTTTTTGGTACCATTTGCTTGAAATATTTTTTCCATCCCTTCATCTCAAGTTGGTGCCTATCTTTGAGAGTGAGATGGGTTTCTTGTAGACAGCGTATAGATGGATTTTGTTTCTAATCCAATCTTCCAGTCTATGTCTTTGGATTGGCGAGTTTAGTCCATTAATATTTAAGGTTATAATTGAAAGATGTGGGTTGCTTCCTTTCACCTTATTATACATTTGCATTTTTGGTCTAGTTTCTTCTTCTGCAGTTATGCTTTTATTAATTTCTCTTTCTAGGTCCCTGGAGGGTATTTTCTCCTTTCTTCTGTCCTTTGAATTGCTTTAAATATTCTCTGAAGTGATGGTTTTCTGGACATGTATTCTATCATCTCGTTTATGTCATGGAAGATTTTTCTCTCTCCTTCAACTATAATCGACATTTTTGCTGGGTATAGTAACCTGGGTTGGTATCTACAGTCCTTTAACACTGGGAATCCTTTATTCCTCGTTTTTCTTGCTTACATGGTTTGCACTGAGAAGTCAGTTATAATTCTGATGGGCTTCCACTTATTTATAACTTGTTGTTTTTCTCTTGTGGCTTTCAGAATTTTGTCTTTGTTTTGAATGTCTAGCGTTTTAACTATGATATGGTGTGGGGAGTTTCTTTTCTGATCTTGTCTGCTTGGAGGTCTATGTGCTTCTTGTATTTGTGTGGGTTCGTCCTTTTTTAGTTTGGAGAAATTTTCATCTATTATTCTGTTGAAGATCTGATCAATACCATTCTCCTGGTATTCTTCTCCTTCCTCTATTCCTATGATGTGGAGGTTTGATCTTTTCATAGTGTCCCTCATTTCCTGGTTGCTCCACCCTTGTGTATTTTTACATTTTTCATGATCTTTACTTGAGCTTTTAAGTTGTTCTGTGTTATCTTCCAGGTCAGATATTCTTTGCTCTGCTTCCCCCATTCTACTTCTGAGGCTTTTTCCTTTCCTATTGATTGGATAAGTTTTCAATTTCATTTTTCATTTCATCCTGTGATTACTTTAGTATTACCACTTCCTTTTGGAGCTTCTCAATCTCTTCCTGTAGCTCCTTGCTTTGCTGGTTGGGTTCCTTTTTTTATTTCAGCATGGGATCTTCGCAGTGTTTCGACTTCCTTCCAGAGTTTGTCACTCTCTTACTCTAGCTCTTTCTGGCATTTGTCATTCTCTCCCTCTAGGTTCTTCTTGAGTTTTTCATTCTCTCTCCTTATTTGTCTGACTTGTTCTTTACATTCTTTTATTTATTTCAATACGTCTGCAAATGTTCCTCTAAGATCTGGCTCCTGGGCCACCCCCAGGGAGATCCCACTGTAAGAATCAACCACAGGGTTGGTAGAGCTTGCTGTGGAATTATCCTGCACCTTTCCCATGTTGTCCCTTTGTCACACTCCTGGCATGTGGGTTTCCCTTTCCCTGTATTCTGATGCAAATCCCAAATGCCTCTTCACTGGGTTGAAAGCTTGCTTTGCTTGCCTCCTTCAGATGCCTTCATTTTTTTTTTCTCATTGTTTTTGAAGTGTTCATTTGTCTATGTTTCAGGCTTTCAATTTCGTTTATATATTGGAAGTCTAGCTCACTCTTCCTTTTCTGTTCTGAAGTTCTCCAAAAACAGGTAGGGAACAACCCAGTTGGTACCTGCTGAGCACTGTGCTCACTCTGCTTCCTGCCATCCAGTTTCTTTAGGTTGTTTCTAGGGTTTGGTGATGAGGGACAAGAGGTATCTCAGGTTCACTGTTTCATTTATGGCCTTGCCTTGTGCCCCAGAATCATTATTGTGTTCTCACTTGGACACTCCCTCATCAATTCCAGTTGGGAGGGAGGAATGCCTCACTAAGCCTGCTCTGAACTTGAAGTGGTCCTGGGAAATCCTGGATCTAAGCTCTGTGCATTCTTCTCACAGTGGCGACAGGCCCACCTTTTATATCAGCTAACAGGGTGACTCCACTCCCACAGCCACACAAGACAATGATACAATCATTCAACAATCTGCCTGGCTGAAGCTTCCAGCTCCTACCTGTCCTTCATGTGGTCTTGGAAAATCACTGATCTAAGCTCTCTGTACTCACTATGATGTTTTTATTACTACAACTTTGTAGCCAGGCATGGTGGCCTGCAACTTTAATCCTAGCACTCGGGAGGCAGAGGCAGGCAGACCTTTGTGTGTACCAGGGTTTGATTCCTAGCACCCACATTGCAGCTAACAACTGCCCTTAACTCCAGTGACAGGGGAATCCAAAGTCCTCTTATGACAAGCGCAGAGAGTGCAAAACATGAGTGCATAGACAGATATGGAGACAATATATTCACACACAGAAAATACAAAATTTAGGTATACATTTCTCTGTTAATGAACTTTTCAAATGCCTTACCTAATGCAAAGCATTATCTGAAAGAAGGACATCTTTTAGTCTGTAAGTTTATTATTATGACAATATTTCCAAAATCCATATATGACTCCATGTCACAAAGAATATAATATTATTCCAGTCTACCCACCCCCACTCTGTCCCCCTGATAGTTGCTCCAATTCATCTGCCACAGATCTCTGGACTAGCTTAATAATCCACTATTTAAGCTCTAGAATAGTTTCCAAAGTCCCTCCGCAGCTGTTCCTGTCATCTTTTTCCCATGGCTCCTCATCTGATTGACACAGACTGGCCATCCTAAGACCCTGGTAAGTCATATCCTAGCCAATCCTTCTCTAGTCCATTCCCTTGCAGCCTGAACACCTCCAATCTACCCTGAGCAGCCTGCCTACCACCCAGACAGGCCTACTACCATGAAAGAACCAAAAGCACATACCAACTAACTCTTCATAACACAGCAAAAACTAACAGAGCTACACCAAAAATAAAAACAGAACAAAAATTTCAACTGAACAAAGGGAGAATAGAATTTCCTATCAGACACACAACCAACAAATCCATCCACATGCCCAAACAGCAATGCAAAATGACAAATAGGGGCTGGAGAAATGGTTCAGCCTTTAAGAACACCAACTCCTCTTGCTGAGGACCCGGGTTTGAATCCCAGCACCCACATGGAAGCTAAGAAATGTCTTTAACTCCAGTTCCAGGGGAATCTGACACCCTCTTCTGATCTCTGTGGCATTGAACAACACGGGTGCACGAACCTACATGCAGACAGTACATTTATACACACACACACACACAAAGATCACAAGTAGTATGGAAAACCAAGAGACTTTGTCCCTGAAAAATCCACCAGTCCTATCGAAAGCATACTATAATGTGAATCACCTGAATGGAAAAATGATGTATGAAATACATAAAACATCATTTTAAAATGTAAATACAAATAAATAAAATAAATAATTTTCCATCCCCCCCAAAGTATTAGCTCAATTTTCTAATTGAATTTTTGGAAATTAGTTCAATATATTTGGGTTGCACAGAACAATGAACATAATTTTAAAAAAACAACCAGGGGGCTGGAGAGATGGCCTAGCGGTTAAGAGCACCGACTGCTCTTACAGAGGACCTGGGTTCGATCCCCAGCACCCACATGGCGGCCGAGAGCCGTCTGAAACTCCAATTCCAGGAGAACTCCAGCTCCAGGGGAATCCGAGACCCTCTTCTGACCTCCGCGGCGTTGCACGACACGGGTGCACAGACTTGCATGCAGGCAGTACATTCATACACATACAGACATAAATAAAATTAATAAAAAAAAATTTAAAAAAAATAAAAAAACAACCAGAAGGAGCATTCTAAGCTCTCCCAAACTAAAAGAAAAAAATAAAATATTTATTGTTCCAAAACCAGAGAAAAAAAAATATCGTTGGGCTAGAGATGTCTCCGTGGTTGAAACAACTGGCTGTTCTTGCAGAAGACCCAGGTTTGAATCCCAGCTCACATGGTGGCTAGCAACCACCCATAACTCCAATTCCAGTGAATCTGATCCCCTTCTCTGACCTTCATGTGCACTGCATACCATGGGTACACTTACATACATGCAGGCATAACACTCATACACATACAAGAAAAGTAAAATAAATTTTAAAAAACTATTCTGGATTTAAAAATTATAAATTATATATACACTTGACATTCTGGTGTTACACAAATCTGTCATGTTTTGATATATAACTTTATATTTATGTGCATGTGTTTGTGTTGCCTGCATGTATTTAAGTAAATGCACCTATGCAAACAATGCTCATGGACACCAGAGGAGGCCATCGGACCTTCTTGAACTAAAATTAAAGATGACCGCCAAATGGGTCCCAGGAATTAAATCTGGGTCCTTCACAAGAGGAACTAGTGTTTTTAAGTCCTAAGGCATCTCTCTACCCTAAGACCTACAATTTAAATCTAGCAGTAATCAAGCAAAGCATGAATTATTATCCTTGATTTACAGAAAATAAAAAATATATATGTGGAAAAGGGAAGAGAGTTAACTAGTGTCACACAGATGGCAAACAGTTAGACTGGGACAAAATCATAGGTGCTTATGGCTTGTGGCGGTGTTAGAGCATGGCAGTGCTCTGGTGGGCTATGCATCCTTATGGGGAATGTGTTCTGTTAACCAGCTCTGTATCACTTGACTTCTAAACTTAGTACTCATAATAAAATAATTGTAAAGGAAAAAAAAAGTGAGTTTACAAAAGACAAAAATATGGAGCAAAACCCAAACAGAAATGAAGATGAAATTGAAAAACTCAGTGAAACACAATAGAAGAGCCAAACATGAGTATGCGCAATTTTAACCACCTGATATCTGACACAGGTGCCACAACACACAGTAGAGGAAAGACAGCATCTTCATTAAATTGTGCTAGTACACTGGATCTCCACTGGCAGAAGAATGAAATTGGGCCCTTGCCTTTCACACTACACAAAGTCAACTCCAAACTGATCAAAGATCTCAATGCAAAAACCTGAAATTCTGAAACTGCTAGAAGAAAACATAGGCAGTATCCTACAGGATAAAAGTGTAGGAAGAACTTTTTAAATCAGACATCAGTTGCTCGGGCAATATGGTCAATAATCAATGAGGAGAATATCAATAAACTAAAAGTTTTTCTACAGAAAAGAATCAACAAAGGAAGTAAAAAGTAAATCCACTGAGTGGGAGAAAATCTTTACCTGCTACACATCTGACAGAAGGTTAAAATCCAAAATACAAAAAGAACTGAAAAAAACAACTAAGAAAATAAACAACCCAATGAAAAGATGGACTAGAGACATAAAAAGATCATAAATGAAATAATAAAATTGGCTAGGAAACACCTTAAAATGTGCTCACCATCCATACTAATTAAAGAAATGCAGATAAAAACAACTATAAGATTCTATATTATCCCAGTCAGACTAGCTAAGATCAAGAGATTGAAAGACACTAAATGCTGTCCAGGATGTGGAGAAAGGGGAATACTCACTCACAGCTGGTGAGAAGGCAATTCCTGCAACTACTATGGAAAGCAGTGTGAAGAACTCTCAAAAGAACTATAAATTAATCTACCATATGATCCAGTAATACCACTCCTTAGTATGTACCCAAAGGACTCATCCTACTGTAGATCCATGTTTCTTGCTGCACTCTTCACAATAGCTAAGAGAGGGAATCAACCTAAATGTCCCTCATCTGATTAACTGTAGAAAGAGAAAGACCACCTGTGGCTACACTGTGCTTAATTCCCTGCCTGTCTTTCACACCAGATTCTGCCCCTAGGTAAAACTGGCTTGTAGGCTTTTATCAACAAACTGTGTGATACAGAGCAGGAGGCAAGGATCTTCAAGCAGGGCCTGAGGGATGACATCACTCTGCTTATTTAAGGGAAGTACTACAAACAATAAACAGGTTCTTCTTTACCATCAGACCAGGGTCCTCAGTCCATTAATTTCTGCTTGTGTAAATTAAGCCCATCAGGCTTGGAGTTTGTGTGTGAGTGCTAGCAGGAATTGGCTGGAAAGGGGTCCTTCTGAAAGACCACCAGCCTGGGAAGTGTGTCTCAAGTAGCCAGCTGGGTCTTGACTGGACAGAGGCTTTCAGTGAGCCACTAGTCTGGGATATCTGTCTAGGGTGTGTTCAAGTCCCCGGCAGGGCAGTGGCTCACACCCTAAGGCCAAGGGTCTGAGCTAGGCAAATAGCTTGGCCAGACTGGGCTGTGGAGCAGAATTCCCCCATGGCCATCTGACATGCAGCATCCTTACCTCCACTCCCAGGAGGAAGCTGCTGGCTTCCTCTTCCCCTCCTCCCTTTTGTCCCCTTTGAACCTGCAGACACAGTGCTAACCACAATTAATGGATAATGAAAATGTGGTACATTTACACAGTGTAGTTCTACTCAGTAGTATGATGAAATTTTGAAATGTGCTGGTACATGGCTTTAACTAGAGACTGTGTTACACTAAGAGAAGTAACACAAATGCAGAAAAGCAAGAGACGTATATTCTCCCTCATTAGTGGATTGTAGTATGAATCCCTTATATGTGAGTATATATCCTGATGTAACAGCAGGAGCCAGAAACATGGAAAGGATGGACACAGAAAAAGGGAAAGAAAGAGCCTGAAACAGAGGAATGTTAAGGGAACAGATATTACCAGGATGGAGGTAGAGAAAGTGGGAGAGTTTGAGTGGGAGTGGAGGAAGGAGGGAAGTACAAGGGACCATAGTGGTGGGAGAGAAGAGAACTCAGGGGAGGAGAATGGTAGGAGATGGGCATAATAGGGAGGAGTGTGGGGAAAATTGGTGCACATGGATGGGAGAAGAGGGTGGTTGGATTAATGGAGAGAGAGTATAGATGAATGGAGCTTGGTAGGACTAGAGAAGCCAGAAGAAAATGGTTTGACACAGAAACCCCCTGAAAAATACACATACAGTGTCTGCAAGTGTTTACCTGGAGGCTGTATCACAAGGAGCACAGTGCAAGACAGGAGAGACCTCCCTTACAGGTGTTTGTCAGGGTAGACTCTCAAAGTAACACAGGCTATTGCCAGAGCCCTTGATTATATCCAAGAACTAGAAGATAAGACTCTACTCCTAAAGACAGGACATATTTTGGCATAGGACTTAAAGCAATAGAGCAGCACTGACCAGGAAGCCTTCTATCTGAAGTCTAGCTTTCATAGTGCTAGAGGATACTAGGCAACATACTAAGGGAGAAAATCAGTGGTCCGACCCATCTGTAAAGCTTAATCACCATAACAACTGGCACAGCAAACTATCTATCAGTGTACTACTGGAACTGTTGTCTGAGGGATAACCAGTAGCTATCTAATTGAACCTGAAGCCCTCTCAGTGGGAAGGAACTCATAGGTGGCACTGCAAGCACAGCCAAATACACATGGCTGGAGGGATCATGGATACTAGAGAAAACCCTATCTCTGTCATACACATGCCATTTATCCAGATGACAAATGAAGTTTCTGATCATAAGCTAAATATGGACTCTTAAATTTGGGGGGGGGGGATTTTTAACTTAACTTTTTATTGAGATTTTATGCATTTCATATAGCCATTCTGTATCAAATTTAGACCATATTTCCTCATCCATACCCCCCACCAGAGCTCATACATTCTGCCATACATGTTAAGTCTTGTCTCGCATCTTTTGATCAGACTTCTTTAACTTTTTTATGTAGTTTACTGTTTTGGTCAGTTCTTTGAACAAGTTGTTGTTGTCGTCGTTTTTCCATTTAATTTTATGTTACTCCAAAATATGCATATATACAATCCACACATATAACAAAATGACAAAATCTGAAAAAATAGGTTAATTCCAAAACATGTTTGGGATTCACTAAATATGGATCTGTATTTTTACAGACAAGAACACCACACACTACTCAGTCCAGGGTTGTTCCATGAACACGGAGAGAAAAGAGCTTTCAGGCCACTGGAACCTTCATATGGGAACTTGCAACAATGATGCCATCAAATGCAAGACCCGTGCTGACTCAACAGTCACGATCCAGAGTGGAGCAAGGGAAATGGGTGTCTGGCCAGCCCTACCCTGGGAACTGATTACTAGTAGGTGAGGGAGAGTAGACCTTACT
This sequence comes from Rhizomys pruinosus, assembly GCA_009823505.1. Classification (NCBI taxonomy): domain Eukaryota; kingdom Metazoa; phylum Chordata; class Mammalia; order Rodentia; family Spalacidae; genus Rhizomys; species Rhizomys pruinosus. The sequence goes on from VZQC01007972.1 coordinate 3,528,093, forward strand.
TACAATCTCTAGGTAGGCTGAATAGACTCCAGTGGATGAATTTGCAGTGCAGGACATCTGGGCACAAGGGTTTGAGATGCTAGGACTTGACCTCTATGGAGGAAGGCTTGAGGTCCAGAAAGCAAGGGGGCAGCATGGGGGGTCATGGATGGTAGAGAGCATCTAAATACAATAAGAGCTGTTGTATGGAATGTAAAAAATCTCAGTAAAATATATTTTATAAAAGAAGATAATGTTGCATAATATGTTGATTGGTAATATTTCCCACAAATAATACAGTTTAGAGCCTATATTTCTTTTCCTAATAAAAATTCTGTCATTGTGATTCATGTCCAGATCTGCCATCTGTGCCACAACAGTTTGTCCAGTAGCAATCAGTTAAAATAACACCAATATCTTGCATCCTGCATAAAGAAAAATGTTTCTTTAGACTCTAGTAGAGGCCTCATGTGCTGGGTTAGGAGGACATAATAAATGATTTAGTCCTGAATAATTATCATGGTGTATCTTTTCTCTGCACTCTTTTTTATTTTTTGTATTTTTGAGACAGGGTTTCCCTGTAGCCATAGCTGTCTGGAACTCACTCTGTAGACCATGCTGGCCTTGAACTCACAAAGATCCGCCTGCCTCTGCCTCCCAAGTGCTAGGATTAAAGGCGTGTGCCACCACGCCCGGCTCTCTGCACTCTTACTGAGAGAAAAGATTACTCCATCCCAGGACCTAGGATGTGTGACCACTGAGGAACGTCCCTAGCTCCATAAGCACTGATCAATGTATTTTACTGAAGTATTCATTTTTATGGAAACAGCAAGCTTAGATGGAGTGCAGTTTTTAAATGGCACCAGACCCCAAGTAACAAGAAGCTCTGTGATGTATGTTGGCATTCAGCTTGATGTTTTCCTGTCCCCTTCTCTCTATGGTTCTTTTCCCTTTTCATAAACTGAAAAATCAGATTAACATGTAGCTCCACTAACTGTGTGAAAAGAGGTCAAAGTTTGACAGCTAACTAATCCACATCTCAGCTTTGGTTTTCTTTTAAATAAATAAATCCATCATGAAGGCAATGGTGAATTTATTGATGAAAGTGATTGTTAGAGAAGTTGAAACACAGAATGATGTAGTGTCTGATCTGGGTCTCACCCCAAGGCTTGCAGTTAATCTTATGCTTCTACTGCTTCATCTTTTTATTACCCATGAAAATATCTGTGATGCTCTGTGAGTGATTTGTACATTTGAATGGAATTGTGGCTCCCATGTTAATGATGTAGGTACACACAGATGTTTTGTCTTGTCTCTAGCTCTGTGGAACATTCCTCAAAAGGGAAGAATTTGTAGCTAGACAAACACCAAGTGAGTTAAGGTGAACAAAACATGTGTACACTCTGTTTACATATGATGATGGTATGTTTTCATGGATTCCTACGGGACAAGTTATGCATAGGCTCTGAGAAATCAGAAGTAAAACTGATTGTCCACAAATGTAAGTAAACATACCAATACAAAAATAAAACGTCCTCACAGAAACCTGAAAATTCCACATCAGAGGGCATTTCACTAGAATGATACATATACATTAAATCTATTACTTCTAATGTTACTACTATCAAAGTTTTCCCTAATTCTGTTGTATTTGTGTTTCTATGTGTCTTTATGTTTGTATGTGAATGCTCTTGTGTATGCAGGTGCAGGTGTGTGTGTGTGTGTTGTTGTTGTTGTTGTTGTTGTACATTTGGAGACAAGCAGTGAAGCCTGGCTATCCTTCTCAGGCACTGTCTACCTTCTTTTACATTTGACACAATCTGACACTGCCCAGAAATTCAACAAGTAAAATAGAGCAAGTACCCAGCAAGAAACAGGGATATGTCTGCCCACACCTTCTCACCCTCCCCACACACAACACAGGCCTAGCTCCTTTTTAATGTGGATTCTGGTGATCTATCTAAGGTCCTCAGGCTTGCAAGACAAGCAATCCACAGAGGCAAGCACTCTACTGACAGAGCTATCTCCTCAGCTCAGTTTTCCATAATTTTACAAAGTACACATTAAAACCACATTAAACCATCAATATCTGTTTTATCACTACAAATACAGTGATCTATAGTCCTAATGCATTCAGATGACAATGCTGAGTTTTGAAGACACCAACAAACTACTCTATGCCATGGATGATTTAAGTGGAGGTGACAGGATAAACATTAAATTATGAAACTCTCTATAACATGCACTTAACTCATTTATTTTTTCCAGACATCAGGTCTTAAGCAGGAATTGAAAGTTCTTGGCTTCAGGAATGAATGTTTGAATAATGAGCATGGTTCTAAGTAGGTGCAAAACCAAGGTATAGCTTATCTCTACTTGAAAATATGTGGGATAAAACAAACATGGGGAATGGCAGAAAGCTTCATGAATATCCAGGAGTGACAAACAGAGATGTGTGACCACCTGTCTGTCTACACTTTCTGTGGCCCTACCCTGTGATCTGCAGCTATACAGTGGGTTTGGCTGGTAAAAACACTGCTCTGCTTTGTGATGTACCAGGGATACAAAGAAGAGAGAGATGGAGAGACATAAAATGAAATCAGAGACAGAGAGAGTGAAAGGGGTACTCTACTCTGGTAAGAGAAAGCAGAATCATTCACTATTTCTAAAACAAACAACTTGCCAAAATAAAATTAAATAACATATCCTGAATTTGTACTCAGCATATTTAAGGACAGTTTTCTAAGTGACAGTCTACTACAGATTATGTAATAATGTGCTCTTTCTTGTAAGGTATCCATAATATACCTAGTGTGGTAGGACACGCCTGTAATCCAAGCAATTGAGAACTGCACACAGGAAGACCAGGAGCTGAGGGTCATCCTCAGACACTAGCAGGTTTAAGACTGCATTAGACATCTCAAAAAAGCTGCCCTTCATTGATACGAAAATAAAACACATGAAGTGAAATGAGCTACATGGGTCACAGGGCTCAGTGCCTGAAACACAAGAAGCTTTCAAAAATAGTTCATGGTGTTTAGGAGACTGCCATCCTCCTCATCTTCCTTATCATCACCATCATGATCCTGTCTCCTTAGTAATAAGTTTAGGAGGACATATTTGCTAATGGACAGTAAGAAGAATGTGGTGAAATGATGATTGGAATATGATTTATGAAACTGTGGTAAATTAAAATGTCAAACTTATAATTCATCAGAAATGATACAGTTTAAATCACCTGGACCTCAAACTTTCAGTTTCTTATCACAAAAAGGAAACAATACTTCCAATTGCCCTCCCAAGATACATGAGTATCTGTTCTTACTGAGTTCTGCTGCTTCTCTGCTGGGTCAGGACCAAGGAGGACAGAACCAAAGACCTTCCCATGCTGCTGTCCAGGGATGTCTCAGGAAATGTCCCCAGAACTGAAGAGCACTCAGTACCAGATGGGAGCTACATGTACAGGACAGCCACGGAGATGAGAAGGAGAAACATGGGGTCAGCAACACTGAAGATGTCAAACTGCAGGGTGGAGAGATGGCTGGTGGTTGATGATTAGAAGTCCTTAGAGGCCCAATGCCCAGAACCGCTAATTACCAAAACTAGTCCATGGGATTAGTCCAAATCTCTAAAGATTTCCTGAATCTTTAATGGAGGAAGAAGTTGAAAAAAAATAAATGTCAGCTAAAACTCATGTTGACTGGGGCTGGAGAGATGGCCAGTTGTTAAGAGCACCAACTGCTCTTGCAGAGGACCTGGGTTTGATTCCCAGCACCCACATGGCAGCTGAGAACCATCTTTAACTCCAGTTCCAGGGGAATCGGACACCCTCTTCTGACCTCCACAGCATTGCGCGACACATGTGCACCAACCTACGTGCAGAGAGTATATTCATACATATAAAAAATAAATTAAAAAATTGAAAAAATCTCATGTTGACTATTCACTTCATTGGTTCCTAATTATTTTTAAAGTTTAATCAAAATTTTCTAATTTGATGTTTATTAGGGAAAATATGCATCAAATTGGTCACAGCATTATGAGGTTATTGTAGACATACAACTCCAGAAACTTCATTTCTCCAAGCCGAAATTATACTTTTTACTCATATATTAATCAAATTTACTCTTCAACAATGTCATGATGTAGATAACAGCTTCTGATTTCCCATGCTCCCTACCTCTGTTATCTCTCTCCTACTCTATAAGACACTTCTGCCTACAGGTTCCTTTGTCATTTTCATGATCCTTTTAAAATTTCTTATTAACCCCCATATACAACTCTGGAAATCACAATTACACTAGAAAAAACTTAAAGAAATTAAATCCATGTATTTATAAAAAATAATGGGACCAAAAAGCAGAAGTTTTAAGTCTACAGGATAACTTTACTGCCTCTTCAATAGTCTGTTACAAATTAATTCACATGGCCTCGGACTATCTTCTGCCAGGAGCTATACTTTCCTTGATTTGGGGATTCTTTTTTTTTTTTTTTGAACAACACAAGCAAGAAACACAAATATAATTTTTTATCATTTGTGCACATGGTACATGGCGCTTTATGTCTATTTCCTAAGTATACAGAACACATGGCATAACAGTGAGGGGAGAAACGAGGACACAGAGCAATGTATGCTAATCTGAAAGGGAATCTATGTGTAACATAAAAAGAAAATACCACAAGTACATCAACATGACAATGAGTTGATGGATTATGAGTGTTATTTTATCCTCTCTCCTAGTTTTCCAAATTTTGAGCAACTTGTAGTTGATACTTGAGGAAAGCATTAGGGATTTTTTTTCTTTTCCTCAGCAAATGTATGCATGTTTTTAAGTAGATTGACAGTCTATTCTCTGGAAACATCCCATTTGGCCTAGAAGACCAATGATACAAAAACATGTATATGACTATTTTAACCCTCATTCAGGATGGAATTCAGTCTTTTCTGTAAACTCTTTCAGATCACTTTTGTCAACTAAAATGTCCACAAGTTTGGGGCTAGCTCTTTCAGAGTCCAGAAGCAGTGAATGTGAGTGATCTAAATGCAAGGTTGCAGAGTTAGGGGTCAGGGATCCCATTTGCAGGGAGGTAAGAGAGCTTCCCAGATCTGACATTCAAAACCAACGTTTTGGAGGTTGAGAGACCAGGTGAGGGCTCAGCCAGTGGCCCAGTGGGTCTGTGCTGCTCTCTTCTCAGTCCGGTGCTGAGCGGGCCTCTGCAGGCTGGGCTCAGAGGAATGAGTGGCACCCAGCCTGGGTGCACCTCCCCCACCCAGTCTCCTCTCTGGGTGAGGAGCACTGTTGTCCTCTCTTGGCTCTGAACCATGAGCCACACTCCTCCTGAGATAAGGCCCTCCTCTCAGGCCTAGTGGTTGCCAGCACTCCCACTGCAGATGCCAGGGCAGAAACGCTGGCCACGCCAGCAGGCAGAACTCAGAGCTGCATCTGAGTCCCTGGCATTTGGGGGTTCTTAATGAGAGACCAAGTTGGATTCATATCAGACATGCAGGGATGGTTCAACATATGAAAATCAATAAATATCATAAAACACATAAATGGACTGAAAGACAAAAAAGACATGATCATCTCAATCGATGAACAAAAAGCCTTTGACAAAATCCAGCATGCCTTCATACTTAAAGTCTTAGAGAGAATTGGTTTGCAGGGATCATTCATCAATGTAATCAAAGCCATATACAGCAAACCCACACCCCAAATCATCCTAAATGGAGAAGAGACAGAAACATTCCCCTTAAAGGTAGGAACTCAGCAAGGCTGCCCCCTTTCACCATCCCTCTACAATATAGTGCTTGAAACACTTGCTAGGTCTATAAGGCAAGAAAAGGAAATTAAAGTACTAATTGGAAAAGAGGAAGTCAAGCTATCCCTTTTTGCTGGTGACATGATTTTTACCTAAGGGATGCTAAAAAGTCAACCAGAATGCTCCTAGAAACTGTTAAGAGCTTCAGTAAAGTGGCAGGATACAAGATAAACCTAGAAAAATCAGTAGCCTTCCTTTACACCAACAACAAGCAATTGAAGAAGGAATACAAGGAGAACTTTCCACTCACAATAGCCTCAAAGACAATAAAATACCTAGGAATAAACATAACCAAAGACACCAAAGATCTGTACAAAATAAAACTCCTTTAAAACCCTGAATAAAGAAATTGAAGATGACATCAGAAGATGGAAAGACCTCTCATGCTCATGGATTGGGAAAATTAACATCATAAATATGTTCNCCTGGCATTTGGGGGTTCTTAATGAGAGACCAAGTTGGATTCATATCAGACATGCAGGGATGGTTCAACATATGAATATCAATAAATATCATAAAACACATAAATGGACTGAAAGACAAAAAAGACACGATCATCTCAATTGATGCAGAAAAAGCCTTTGACAAAATCCAGCATGCCTTCATGCTTAAAGTCCTAGAGAGAATTGGTTTGCAGGGATCATTCCTCAATGTAATCAAAGCCATATACAGGAAACCCATACCCAATATCATCCTAAATGGAGAAGAGTCAGAAACATTCCCCTTAAAGGTAGGAACTCAGCAAGCCTGCCCCCTTTCACCATCCCTCTTCAATATAGTACTTGAAACAATTGCTAGGTCTATAAAGTAAGAAAAGGAAATTAAAGAAGTACTAATATACAGATCCAACGCAATCCCAATTAAAATCCCTAAAATCTTCACAAGGTTGGGGGAAAAAAGTCCATAATTTCATCTGGAAAAAGAAAAGACACTGAATAGACAAAGCAACCCTGAGTGAAAAGAGCAATAGAGGGGAGAATTGCTATACCAGACTTCAAACTATACTACAGGCCTATAGACATAAAAACAGCTTGTTACTGGCACAAAAACAGACCTGCTGACAAATGGAGCATAACTGAAGGTACAAACTTTAGCACATACAATTTCAGCTACCTCATATTTGACAAGGGGGCTAAGAAGACGCAATGGAGAAATGACAGCATCTTCAACAAGTGGTGTTGGCAAAACTGGATCACCACTTGTAGAAGAATAAAGTAAAACCCCTACCTCTCACCCTGTACAAAAGACAACTCCAGATGGATCAAAGACTTCAACCTAAAACCCAAAACTCTGAAGGTGATAGAAGAAAAATTTGGCAGCAGCCTACAAGACATAAGCATAGGAAAAGACTTCCTAAATCAGACAGCAGCTGCACAAGAAATAAGATCGACAATTCACAAATGGGACCTCATTAAACTTAAAAGATTCTGTACATCAAAAGCAACAATCAAGGAAGTGAAGAGAAACCCCACAGAGTGGGAGGAAACCTTCACTTCCGATACACCTGACAAAGCATTGATTTCCAGAATACATAAACTGTTCAAAAAACAAAGAAGAAAGAAAACAAATGAATCACTCAAAAGATCAAAGAGCTGAACAGAGACTTCACAAGTGAGGAATTACAGATGGCTGATAAACATCTTAAAAAATGTTCATTGTTGCTAATAATTAAGGAAATGCAAATGAAAACCAATTTAAGATATCATCTCACTCAGATAAGATGAGCTAGGATCAAGAAAACAAATGATACCAAATGCTGGAGAGGTTGTGGGGAAAGGAGAACATTCATCCACTGCTAGTGGGAATGTAAATGTGTACAGCCACTATGGATAGCAGTATGGAGAACCCTTGGAAGACTCAAAATGAGCTTACCACCTGACCCAGTCATACCACTCCTTGGTATATATTCACAAGATTCATCTTACCGCAGAGATACATACATAACCATGTTTTTTATTGCAGCTCTCTTCACAATACCAAAAGGCTGGAACCAACACAAGTGCCCCTCAACTAATGAGTGGATAGAGAAAATGTGATACATCTACACAATGGAGTTCTAGAGTCTGTACAGCAGTAAAGAAAGATGATATCATGAACTTTGCAGGTAAATGGATGGAACTAGAATATATTATGTTAAGTGAAGTAACACAGTCCCAGAAAAACAGATGATGAATGGTATCCCTCATCTGTGGATGTTAGCGCTAATTACCTAGTTGTATTTTTTGTGCATGGCCCCTTGAGCTTTTGTCCAAGTAGTTGGGAGTGATGCATATCAGAAAGAACAAGAACAACAACAACAACAATAGAAAAGACTGCATCAAAGAATAGACTGAAACGGTGAACTTCTACTCAAATCAGTCAATTTCCACATCCAGAATTTTGAGAAAGACTGAGAAAAAGATGAAAAACATGTTTGGCAGAATGCATGAGCTCTGGTGGGGTAGGTGTAGGGTGGGTGACATGGGTATAGATTTGATTAGTAACATAATCTTGTACAAAAGTATATAATAAAAAATACAATTAATAAACAACATAAAAAAGAAATATAACATTAAAAAAGTACATACTATGACTCCCCTGAGTAATAACCAAATTCTCCTGTCTCACTTAATCAACAGGCAGACAATCTCACTAAACAAATATACACTATGACTGCCCTGAGTAATCACCAACTCTCCATCAGCCAGCATCATGAAATTTGCAAGTAAATGGATGGACTAGAAGACATTATGCTAAGTGAAATATCACACTCCCAGAAAAACAAATGATGAATGATATCTCTCATTTATGGATACTAGCACAAAATACATAGTAGTAAGGCAAACAGATAGATGATGATGATGATGATGATGATAGATGATAAATGATAGGTAGATGATAGATAGATAGATAGATAGATAGATAGATAGATAGATAGATAGAAAGATAGATAATAGATATAGATATAGAAATTTTACCTAAAAGAAACTGTATCATTATAATGTGATTACCTTAATGGGATCTAGAAACAACCTACCACTTATTTTCAGAATTTGTAACTGTGGTATATAGGGGACGGTATGTATGCAACTAAAGTTGCATACACTACTCTAAAGAGTAATGTAAAATTAAAGGGGAAAATGGGAATTCCTAGACATGTTTTGGAATTAACATACAATTTACTTTCAGACATCATAATTTTGGTATATGTGTGAAGAACATATATGGATATTTGGGAGAAATACATATTGGAGGGAATAACAAGAAAAGGACTGCGTCAAAGAGCTAACTGAAACAGTAAACTTCAGCCCCTAACAATAAAACTCTGCCTAGAAAAACTGCAGCTGACAACCTTCTTTGACTCCAGTTCCAGGCAAATCTGACACCCTTTTCTGACCTCTGCAGCATTTCACAACACATGTACACAAACCTGCATGCAGACAGTACATTCATACACATAAAAATTAAAATAAAATTTTAAAAAGGAAAAAAAAGACTGAAAAAATATGCAAGACATACATAGCAAAATGTATTAATTCGGGTGTTTTTGGAGGGATGGAATGGGGAATGAGCCTAATTTGGACTGAGAAATGTTCTATGAATTGTACAAAACTTCAATAAACAACATTTTAAAAATTAAATAAAAACTTATACCTTCACCTCACTAAAGAACAAGCTAGATCCAAGGCCTTTCCCTTCCAGTCCAGAGTTTCAGGACCATCAGAGCCCAGTCACTTCTGCCACAGGATTCCAGAACCAATTGATCCCTGTCACTGCCAGTCCAAGGAGAGTGACAGGCTTCTTCGAAAGCAGGTTCCAGAACCATCTGAGCCCAGTCACTTCCACCACAGGGTTCTAGGTCCATCCAAACCCTATTGCTTCTGGAACAGGGCCCCCAGAGCTGCTCCAAATTCCAGACCAGATTGGGTAAGGCCTATGGTCACCTTGGCAGTGACAGGATTGGGCCGGCAAAACCAGTGCTGCCAACCCCCCTTGCAGCTATGGTGGGAACAGAGAAGGTGACTCAGAGCACAAAGTAACAGAAGAGATAGCAAACCTTCCAACCTAGAGGAAAGGCCTTCAACCAAATGAAGAAGAACATGAATTTCATATCAGATTCTAAACAACAAATCAAATCCACATGCTGAGACCACAAAGAAAAATCAACAACATGGAAAAAGCAAACAATAAATCCCCACCAAAATCTGTCAGTCCTATAGAAGATTCCAACAATGAGTTCTCCCTGGAAATAACCCAGGACACAGTTCTTAAAAGAACAGTAATAGACAAACTCAAAGAAATCAAGAAAGAAAAAGACTAACTCAGGAATGAAGTGAAAACATTGAAAAGATCCCACACTGAAATGAAACAGGAAACCAACCAACAAATTAAGGATCTAGAAGGAGAGAATTCCAAAGGGACCTGGAAATGCTACAGAAATCACAGGATGAAATGAAAAAGGAAATTCCACACTCATCCAATCAGCAGGAAAAGGTGGGAGAAAGCCTCAGTAACAGATTGGATGAAGCAGAAAGTAAAATATCAACACTGGAAGACAAGGTGGAAGAACTGCAATGCTCAAACAAAGGGTATGAAAAATTTTTTAAATCACAAGAGTAGAACAATCAGGAAATATTGCACACTATGAAAAGATCAAACCTCTGCATCATATGGATAGAGGAAGGAGAAGAATTTCAGGACAACGGTATTGATCAGATCTTCAAGAGAATAATAGAAGAAAATATCCCCAAACTGAAAAATGACAAAATCATACATATACAAGAAGCACAGAGAACACCAAATAGACAAGATCAGAAAAAGAATACCACAGGCCATATCATACTTAAAACACTAGTTGCCCAAAACACATTCAAAATACTGACAGCCATAAGAGAAAATCAGCAAGTTACATATAAAGGGAAACCCAGCAGAATTATAGATGATTTTTCAGTGCAAACAATGAAAGCCAGAAGAATGGAGACCAAAGTTTTCCCAGTACTAAATTACTATAGATGCCTACCCAGATTACTGTATGGAGCAAAAGTGTCAATTATGGTTGAAGGAGAAAGAAAAATCTTTCATGACATATACAAGATGAAATAATTCATGTCCAGGAAACCAACTCTTCAGAAAATACTCAAAACAATTCAATGGTCAGAGGAATGGAGCAACTATCACCAAGAAGCAAGAAAAAGTAACAAACAAAAGTATAACTGCAGAAATACAAATCTAGACCAAGAATGAAACAGAAAATAAGGTAATAGGAAGCAGCAGCACCCACCCAGGATCCCAGTGGACTCGGGTGGGCTGGGAGACTGCGTACACATCAGCTCCCAGAGGGCATGACTCAGGGTCCAGATGGGCTGCCATGCCTCCTGGTGATTGACATGGGCTGGTGGGCTAAGGGAGCAACCTCCACCCCCAACGTAGAGGAACTGAATGGCAGGAAGCACAGTGAGTGACCAACCAATCTTCCATAATAACATTTGAGACTAGCACCAGAATCCAAACAAAAAATAATTCCACATGCCAAAGCCACAATGAAAAAAATAACATGGGAAAAGTTCATGATAAATCAACAACGGACTCAACCACAGCTATAGAAGATCCCTACAATGAGATCCCCCTGGAAGGAAACCAATATATGGACCTTAGAAGAACAGACAGAGATATATTCAAAGAAATCAAAGAATATAAGGAACAAATCAGAGAAGTAAGGGAAGAAAATGAAAATTTCAGGAAGGATCTAGAAGGCAACAAATGATAAACTCTGAAAAGAAATAGAGGGGGAGGATGAGAAAATCTGAAAAGAAGTAGAGGAAGAGAAACACAGACCCCAAAAATAACTACAGGAAGAGAAACACAAACTCTAAAAAGAACTGGAGGGAACAGAATGACAAACTCAGGAATGAAGTGGAAATACTGAAAAGATCGCAGGCTGAAATGAAAAAAGAAACACACCAGCGAACAAAGGAGCTACAAGTAGAGAATGACAAGCTCCAAAAGGAAGTAGAAATACTAAAGAAATCATAGGAAGAAATGAAAAAAGAAATAGAACATTCATCCAATCAACAGGAAAGGATGGGAGAAAGCCTCAGAAGCAGAATGGATGAAACAGAAAACAGAATATGAGACCTGCAGGATAAGACGGAACATCTAAACTGCTCAAGTGAAAATTATGAAATTTTTTTTAAAAACACAAGTGTGGAATAACCAGGAAATGTGGGATACTATGAAAAGACCAAATCTCCACATCATAAGGATAGACAAAGGAGAAGAATCCCAAGACAATGGTATTGATCAGATCTTCAAGAGGATAATACAAGGAAATTTTCCCAAACTGGAAAAAGACAAACCTATACAAATAGAAGAAGCACATAGAATACCAAATAATCTAGACCAGAAAAGAAATGCCCTAGTTAAAGCTCTAGATGCTCAAAACAAAGACAAAATACTGAAAGCCATAAGAAAAAAATTTACATATAAGGGGAAACCCATCAGAATTACAGCTGACTTCTCAGTGGAAACCATGAAAGCCAGAAGATCAAGGACCAAAGTATTCCCAGTGCTGAATGACTTTAGATGCTGACCCAGATTACTATTCCCAGGAAAAATGTAAATTATAGTTGAAGGAGAAAGAAAAATATTTCATGATATAAACAAAATGAAGGAATATATGTCAAAAAACCAACACTTCAGAAAATACTCAAAGCAATTCAAAGAACCAAGGAAAGGAGAAACTATCCTCAAACAACTAAAGAGAGGAAACTAATACACTCATAACAGCATAACTACAACCTAGACCAAGAATGCAAACAATGAATAAGTTGAAAGGAAGCAACACACATCTTTCAATAATAACCTTAAACATTAATGGTCTAAACTCTCAACCCAAAAGACATAGACTGAGAGAATGGATTAGGGAACAAAATCCATGTATATGTTGTCTACAAGAAACCCATCTCACCCTCAAGGACAGACACCAACTCAAAGTGAAAGGATGGAAAAAATATTCCAAACAAATGGTACCAAAAAGCAAGCAGGAGTAGCTATTCTAATATCAGACAAATTAGAATTCAAAGTAAAACTAATCAGAAGATACAAAGAGAGTGACTAAATACTTATCAAAGGAACTGTTAGGTTATAAAAAAGCATGAAACCTCAATAAAAGGCACATGAGGCTTAGGTTACTCGAGGAACATGCTTTACTTCCATGTGGGTCTGCCAGCGTGAGCCACCTTCAGACACAGGGTGGGACTGGACAGCATGACAGGGGGAAGGACAGAGAGGGGGGGCAGAGAGTCAGAGAGAGGCCAACAGAAACAGAGAGGGACAGAGAGAGCTATGGTGGCTGGGGTCCACCCATTAATACCCATTGGTAAGTGCCTCAGGTACAGGGGAAGAGGTCAGGAGATTGATAGCTTCTGGAGGAAGTAGGCAGCTATGTGCCCCATGGGATTCTGGGAAGCCTGGACCTAACATTCCAGATTTTTGCTTATGATAAGTAAATGGGGCGCTGTTCTCTCCTGTATCTGCTTCAGAGATGACTGGGGGCAAAGTCTTTGGGGAACAGCTGTCAGGCTGGAGGGTTAGAATCCGGTTTCCCATTTTGGCTGCTCTGGGTGCTCTGCCCAGTAGGTTTGGTCCAGATCAATAGTGGCCAGTACTTTTGGTGGACGTTTTCTCTGCAACAGAAGACAGGAAATGCTTAGGGCTCACCCAAATTGGTTACATTTGGACTGTCCGTGTGGTCACCAGAAGTAAAACCTAATTTCTCTTAAAAATATTAAAAGTAACATGTGCAAAGTATAACAGATATATAAAACAATTTTAGTAAGTATGGGTAACTCTATACATGTCTGTTTTACTTGAGGCTGTAACAAGGTATATAGTACCTTCTAGGTGGAACACAATTTCTTGTACATGCCATAATTACATTAAGGTTCTAATAAATAAATTTGGTCATGACACTTTGTAAAGGTTGTACTAAGCAGAGGCACATGCACTGTAATCGTACACAGACAGATATTAATATGCTGTTTAACAATGTCATACACATACACACATTTAGCCACTCATTCCTTTAAGAGATTTTTATCCTAGAGGTTGTACTAAACCATATGCATTGGAAAAAAAACACCTTTAGAAATATTATTTAAAACATGCAGCTCTGATTAATTGCACTGCCAGGGCTGAGATAATGTCTTGCACCTTGGGTTTTAAAACTATTAACTTATTGAAATACTTTAACAAGTGATGGGGAACAGAATTACGTATATGTGGGAAGGGGAAGCCATGTGCCAGTGTGAAAGTAAAGTATGAATAAATCGAGGGATTTTTAAAAGGGTCTCTGATCAGAAGGATGATGGCATAGCACAGGAGAAAAAGAAAAGAAAAAAATCTGTTAGTGAACCCATAAGGGTTAAAAATCAGGTCTTGGTGGTGGCGCACACCTTTAATCCTAGCACTTGGGAGGCAGAGGCAGGTGGATCTCTGTGAGTTCAAGGCCAGCCTAGTCTACAGAGTGAGTTCCAGGACAGCCAGAGCTACAGGGAGACCTTGTCTTAAAAAAAAAAAAAATCAGGTCTTCAGACTTCGGGAAACGAAAAAAAACTGGAAAAGAAAAACTCTTTTAGTTGTAATAACTGTGGGAAAAATAATTTGGACAGATAAGAAATAAAACCTTCAGATAAGCAGTGTAGAAAGCTAGGAACCTGGGTTCAAATCAGGCCTTTGAAAAAATTTAAGAGGCACGCTAAAAGTAAACTTAATTGAATTTTTTGTTTTCGTGTTTGTGCAAAACATAGAATAAAAGAAGTTTGAAGTGGCCACTTTGTTTTGAAAAAAAAAAAACACACACACACAGAACATGGACACATGACAGTTACAAAGACACATTGAAGAACAATTATAACACACAGACAGTTTGAAGAGACACATGACCTAACTGTATCCATTAACTCTGGACAATGGGAAATCCGCCCCCCCTTTTTTGTTATCTAAACTTGTCCATCTTTGTCCAGGGCTGTGGAACCATTAATAGCAATTATCACATTTACCAAGAATCACTTAGAGTTTAAGACCTCTGCTTAGGTGTATGCCTGCAAAGTATGGTGGGCATGGTAGGCAGGAAAATCTGGTGGCTTGCGCATATTACCTGGTAAATTAATGAGAATAAATTTAGTTAGTGCAAAAAGAGTCTTGTATCCAAAAGCAGACAGAAAATGGATTTTTGAATAAAATGGGGTTTATAAAGAAAAAACAATGAAATGGAAAAATGCCAAAATCTGAAATAATCCCTTAAAATTAGGCAAAAGTCTTATAAACAAAATATAAAAAAACAAAAATAAAACACTGTTAAAAAACCAAATGATGTAAAAATCTCAAACAAAATCCTGTAAAAGTAAACTATCCATACAAAAGTAAAAAATAAAAATTGATTCTATTTTGAAATGGATGAAAAACCAATAAAATCAAAACTTTGTTACTCTGTATAAAAATATATTAATGCAATTCCAATTGACTTTGTATAATCCAATATAAAATCCAAGAACCAAAATTGTGAGAGGATCAGAATATAACATTAAATAAATTGTAAGAGAATTCGAATATAGAAATATAGAAATAGAATATGACATTAGTTATTATAAGGTCTGATGTAAATTTAGGCTTTCTGCCATGTGGCATAACTGAGGGTGTGGTTTAGCACTGCCATGGAAACGGGGGCATGCACAGACAAAGCCTCAAGATGGCGGCTGAGGAGCGGGCGTGGATTTGCACCATTGCCATGGAAACAGTCTGCAGCATGTCTCTTTGAATGTGCGGCGGGGAAATAAGCATCGCAGTAGCAGGGCATGATGGTGGGGAAAAAACCACATCATGGGGATGGGGGTGCAGTAGGGAAGCCTGCAGACACATGGTGGGACTGGTCAGCATGGCAGGGGGCAGGAAAGAGAGATGGGGGCAGAGAGGCAGAGAGAGGCAGACAGAGACAGAGAGTGACAAAGGTACAGATAGATCCCAGCACACTAATAGTGGGAAATTTCAATACCCCACTGAGCCCATTAGATAGGTCAAGTGGACAAAGAATAAACAGAGACATCTGAACTGAATAATACAATACACCAAATGTACCTCACAGATATCTACCGAATATTCCACCAAAACACCAGTGAATATGCTTTCTACTCAGCATCCCATGGCACATTCTCCAAAACTGACCACATACTGGGACACAAAAACACTTCTACACATACAAAAGCATTGAAATAATTTCATGCATTGTATCAGACCACAGTGCAATAAAGCTCATTATGAACAGGACAATAAGCCCAACAAAATACAAGAACACGTGGAGACTAAGCAACACAATCCTGAATAATGAATGGGTCGGGGAAGAAATAAAGAATGAAATAAAAGTAACCATGGAACTGAATGAAAAAGACAATAAAATACAACAAAACCTGTGGGATACTTTAAAAGCAGACCTAAAAGGGAAATTTATAGATTTAAGTGCCCACATTAAAAAAATCAGAAAGGGAACAAATAAATGATCTAACACTATAGCTAAAAACTCTTGAGAG
Source organism: Rhizomys pruinosus (assembly GCA_009823505.1). NCBI lineage: Eukaryota > Metazoa > Chordata > Mammalia > Rodentia > Spalacidae > Rhizomys > Rhizomys pruinosus. The sequence goes on from VZQC01007972.1 coordinate 3,544,454, forward strand.
ACAACAATAAATGGACCCTAAGCCCAACAGACAGGGAGAAATAACAAAACTCAAAGCAGAAATCAATGAAATAGAAAGATGACATCATGAACTTTGAAGGTAAATGGATGGAACTAGAAGATATTATGTTAAGTGAAGCATGATGATTGCAGAAAAACAAATGACGAATGGTGTCCCAGCCAAAAGAGCTTCAGTGGCTCACCCACTTTCTGACACCTATAATGATTGGAATACTCCTTTTTGGAGCATCAATATTTTACATTATTTTGTCATTTCAATTAATAACCCCATGGCTTCTATGTCTATGCCCTTTTTACATTTAAACATCAAAAAGCGAAGAGATGTTGGGGACCAGGGTGGTTTAGCTTAGAACAAGTTGAAACTTGGGACCTTGAAACCCAGACTGCTGCCTCAGATAATGGGGTAGATGCTGGACACTGTAGCCCAGAAACCCTGCCAGGCAGAGCAATGTATGGCTGGCATGAGCAAGCTGCCTGGGGGAGAGGCCCTGAAGTTCCTTGTTCTGGGAAAAAAACATCTTGGTTGATGGCCTTCAGCTGTTTCTACCTCAAACAGGTCCTTTGTGTATAGTTCTCCCAACTTCTCTGTAAAGAGGTCATGTGTCTCAGTTTTTCAAACGTTTTTCCTGGAATGTGGTCTTTTGTGACCTTGCAAATAGCTGCCAGCTTTTGTTTATATAAACCTGAGTTCGTGGGGTAAATTGATTCTCTGCACAAGGACAGAAATCATGGAATTGACCGTGTTGATTCTACTGCTCAGACTTCACCTTCCTGGAAGGGGGAGGGGGGTAATCTCCCACAATTAGTAGGAATCCCTGAAAGTCAGGACGTTTTCCTTATTTGTTATGGTTCTGTTTAAGCTGTTGATTTCTTCTTGCTTTAACTTTGTTGGTGCTCTTTGAGTTCAGAAATCCATCCACTTCTTATCTATTTTCACATTTAATAAAGTGTACATTTTTCTAGTACTCCCTTACAATTAACAAAATCTCTGATTTTGTTAATTTGTACTTGATTTTTCTTTATTTTGGTTAAATGGGCTCAAAATCTGTCTATCTTGTTTGACTTCAAAGAAACAGCATGTATTGATTTCATTTTAATTTTATTAATTTCTGTTCTGATATTTGTTATTTCTTCTAATCTACAAGGTTTGGGGTTGGTATTTCCTTGCCTTTTCAGAGTCTTCAGTTATACTAAAATACTTTTATTTATGTGTTTTGACTTACCAGATTCCTAGGTCAGCTGGTTTGTCAGGCAGATCAGGAGCCAGGGAAGATTGTTAGGAGGACCATCTGAAGAGGGATTTAGCAATCTACTTTAGGGGATTTAGCTAATCTGGCTTAGAAACCTTCCAATTTCCTGAAAGTTTTGATAATTTCTGGAGGTTTTCTGGTGGAATATTTGGGATATCCTACGTAGAATACTGTAACATATGCATAAAAAGGAGTATTTTACTTTTTGTTTTCCAATTAGTACCCTTTAAATTTCCTTCCCTTCTTGCTTTTGCTAGAGTTTCAAGTACTATATTGAAAAGGAGTGGGAATAGGGTCAGCCTTGTTGCTGCTTAATGTAATGGGGATGCTTCCAGTTTTCTTCCTTTAGAATGACTCTAGATTTTTTATGTTCTTAATTATGTTGAGTTATGTTTGTGCCTTTCCAATTCCTTCTAGGACTTTTATCATGAATGTGTATCATATTTTTTCAAAAGGTTCTTTTCTTTATACATTGTGACAATCATGTGATTTTTGTCTTTAACTCCGTTTATATGATTTATTGACTTATGTATATTGAACCATGAAGTAGGAATAAAGCTACCTTCTTCATGCTGGATGATCTTTTCAAAGTGTGTCTGTTTACATTTTGTGAGTATTCTGTTGAGATGTTTTGCATGTATATTCAGTAGGGATAATGGTCTATAGTTTTTGTTGTGTCTTTTCCTAGATTTGGTAATACAGTAATACTGGTATTATAGTGTTTGGGAGTTGTCCACTTGTTTCGATCTTTTTGAATAATTTAAATGGTACTGGTTGTAGAACTTCTATTTAAGGGCTGATAAAATCCTGCTATGAATCTGTCTGGGCCTGCTTTCTTTTAGTCAGGAGGCTCTGTAGTACTGTTTTTATTTCTTTATTTGTTATGGGTCTGTTTAAGCTCTTGATTTCTTCTTGGATTAGCTTTGGTGGCTTTCATACATTTAGAAATTTGTCCACTACTTTTAGGTTTCCAAATTTATTAGATTTTAGGTTTTAAAATTTTAAAACTTTAAATACTTTGAAGTATTCTCTTATAATGTTCTGGAATTTTGTTGTTTGTTGTGATGTATCCTATTTCATCTCTGGTTTTCTTGGCATACGTTTATTCCTTTTTTTTTGGTTCACTGGGCTTAGGGTCTGTATATCTTGTTTATTTTTTCAAAGTACCAGCTCCTGGATTCACTGATTCTTTGTGTTGTTTTCTTTGTATCTGTTTCTTTGATATCTGCTCTGATTTTTATTTATTTTTGTCTGATGTGTTTGGTTTTGGTTTGTTCTTGTGCTTCCAGATTCTTGAGTTATACAATTAAGTCATTTTTTGAACTCTAAATTTCGCTCTAAGAAGCATTAACCATGTTGCAAAAGTTTGGATGTGTTTTCTTACCTTTTTAGTTTACTTATTTTGAATACATAGAAATTATTTTTATATTGCAAAACTTTATTAGATTGCAATTTTCAACTTTGATATGAAACAAACAAAAGAGGGTTTTAAACAGAGCATCCTACTATCTGCTACTTGTTACACCTTTATACTTTTATAATTTCAGGTGGTCATATAGGTTGGTCATAATGTTTGTTTGAATATGTTTATTGAATTTTTGTAAACATCTCAATCAATCTTAAGCACCTTTATACCCCCATCACCATTGGCACCCTGTAGGAAGCTTCCTTTGACATGAGCAGGTACACCAGTCCTGCTAAGGGAAGGGGAGCACAGTGCCTGCTTTGCAGACACTGTGGGGAACTAACACCTTGACTCAGAGGTCAATTGGTTACTTCCATAAACCGACCTGAGAGGTACTTCCAACTCATGTCCTTAGCCTGGAACAATGGAACATTTCCCACCTTTAGCAGTGCTTTTTCCTCTTGCCCAAAGACTGCTGGCCCTTGGACAGGAATTTCATGATGATGGCCAATTGCCTATCTTCAACCTATACCCACACACAATTCACTTCACCACACCAGCTATCCAGGTTGGTGGTCTAAAGACCACTGTCCAATCCACTGGTCACTCAAATGACATTCATGCCTGCTTCGGTCTGTACTTGCACCAAAAAATAATGTCCAGGAATTCTGTAATGATGGTAATGTACAATTAGATTTATTGCCTGCTACTGCTTATTTTTATAAGCAAAATGATGTCAGTTCCTAGAGCCAATCACAGACCCCCAGTTCTGTGCCACTGCACACTGCTGCTCCACCTAGCATCCTGTACTTGGGCCATGTTGCTTGCCCCTTCTTGAGGTGTGGTCAGAGAATTACCATGACTCCCACATGGAGCCCTGAGGTGTGCTAACTGAGAACTAGCCCCCAATTCAAACTGGATCTTCCCAAAGCAACCCCCTACAGCTGCTCCCACTGGAATCCATACACTTTGTCATTTGTGCTCAAGCCTACTGTGTCAGGTTATTGCCCCCTGACGTTCCTCAGCAGAAGATGATCTACTGAGGTCTAGTCTCCCTATCCAGAATCTCTCGTGTTAATATCAGTCCTTCCTCACCCAAAGTAACCAGTTGTAAATATTTCTTCAGCTAAGATTGCAGTCTACTGTGCATTTGCCAAGTCCCATGCTGGGTTTTTGTCTGCTGGAGTCTACACGGATTTTGTACATGCTGACGTCATTGCTATAGAGCTTGTGGGATTCTACTTCTATATGGTCATGCACCTTCTCCCTGGCTCCTACAATCTTCCTGCCCCCTATTTCCCAATGGTCCCTGAGCCCTAAGTGAAGCTTAATGTAGGAATCCTGTCCAAGGACCTAGTCTCCATGCTTTGGTCATTTCTGACCTTTTGTGTTCCTGGTCTTTGTTGTATGAGAGAGCCATACTAGTGAGAGTTGAGAGATTCATTAGTGTCCTCTTTACCCTTTGTTCTATNCTTTGAATATGTCTATAATTGTTCTTCTAAGGCCAGTATCTTGTATCCTTTCCAGGGAGATCTCATTGTTGGGATCTTCTACAGGATTGGTTGAGTTCGGTAGGGATTTATTTTGAGCTTTTCCCATATTGTTTTTCCGTTGAGTTTTGGGCATGTGTATTTGTTGTTGTTGTTTTTGTTTTTCCCCCTTTGTTGATTTGTTTGCCTTCTGTTGCTAATCTCAAATGTTAATATGAAGGTCACTCAGTTTGCTTCCTCTTGGTTTCTTCCTCAGTTTTAGTTATGCATCCTCCAATCCCTGACACTGCTGGATCCTCCCAAGAGCATTAAACCACAGCGCCAGTAGTTTATACTTTCCACCTCAGTATCAGTAGCTTGAGGGTGTGGGGGGGTTGAATCCTTTGGCCCACACCAGTCCCCACCTGAGCAGTTGGGCATGGACAGTGTGGACCCCTGTCTGGCCTACTAGCCACACACACAGATGCTCTCTATGGCCCTAGGGTTGATCAGTGCCTGTGGAGTTGGGCCACCTCCAGACGGGCCTGCAGGGCTCAGACTGAACTTAGGAGTTGGGAGTGGAGAGTGTGCACCCCTGGCTGGCTTCCTGGCCATGCACTCAGATCGTCTTTATGGTCCTGGGGTTGGGCAGCATCTGTGCAGTTGGGCCACCCGCTGATGGGCCTGCAGGGCACAGACCAGCCCGACCTGAGGAGTTCAGAATATACTTTCTACTCAGCACCCGATGGAATATTCTCCAAAATTGGCCACATACTGGGACACAAAAACACTTGTACAAATACAAAAGAATTGAAATAATTTCATGCATTTTTTCAGACCACATTACAATAAAGCTCATTATGAACAGGACAATAAGCTCAACTAGCTACAAGAAGACATGGAGACTAAACAACGCAATCCTGAATAATGAATGGGTGAGGGAAGAAATAAAGAATGAAATAAAAGTATTCATAGAACTGAATGAAAAAGACAATATAACACAACAAAACCTGTGGGATAGTTTAAAAGCAGTCCTAAGAGGGAAATTTATACCTTAAGTTCCCACATTGAAAAAACAGAAAGGGAATGGCTTCCAATATCCAACATATAAACCAAATGAAAGCCGCAAACTAGACAAGTCAATACTCCATAAAGAGGAGGAGGAAAGTGGAACAAACAACAAAAAAGCATCTGAAGAGGAAAGCAAAACCTCTGCAACATAGTGAAAAGGTACGTTGTGATCAGAAACACAAGGGAAGCCCCACATGGCCAGAGGACACATGAAGGGACAACTGGGGAAAGGCACAGGATTGTCCCACCAGCTCTACCAACTTGTAGGAGATAGCTACAATGGAACCCCTTGGAGGACCCAAGGAACAGATCTTAGAGGAATAATTGCAGCTTATGCAGAGAAATTAAAGAACATAATGAAAAATTTAGAGAACTAAAGAGAGAGAACGACAAAATTCATAAAGGCCCGATAGGGATACAATGACAAACATCAGAAAGAAACTAAAGTAAAGATGAAAACTCCAGAAAGAACTAGAGGGAGAAAAAAAAACAAACTCCGAAAGGAAGTAGAAAACACTGAAAAAGGAAGCCAACCAATGAGATAAGGAGCACCGAAAAGAGATTGAGAAGGACAAGGAAGAGTTGAGAGAGCTCAAAAGGAAATGGAAATACTAAGAGAAAACACAGATGAGAAACTAAAAGGAATTAGAAACGTCATCTCACATCAAGAAGAAAGGAAGGAAAAAGCGCTAGAATTAGAATGGAGGAAGCAGAACCAAAGAATATCAGTTCTGGAAGGTAACAAGAGCAATATAAAAAGCTGAAATAAAGATTATGAAAAATTTAAAACTACACAAAGTGGAACAACCGGAAATATGGGACACTATGAAAAGACCAAACCTCCCCCATCATAGAAAGAGGAAGGAGAAGACTCTCAAGAGAAAGTATTGATCCATCTCACAGAATAGAGTGAAAATTTCCCCTCCCAAGACTAAACTAAAAATAGACAAGCCCATACGAATACAAGAGCACATCAGGACCCAAATAGACAAGATCAGAAAAGAAAACACCACGCCATATCAGAGTTAAATGCAGATGCCCAAAGACAAAAACTGAGGGGCTACAAAAAAAAAACAAATAAGTCAGCTCAAAGGGAAACAACTCCAAATTCAATAGAATCGTGATGAAGAGGGAAAATATCACAACAGATAATGAACAAGATCCAGACAATCATAGGGGAATTACTTAAATACCTGTAACTCTACTAGTTTGGAAACTAGAAAAATGGAAGAATATCTGAAATTTGGGATCACCAAAGCTCACCAAGAAGGAGAGTCGACAGCTAAACAGACCAATAATATGTGAGAATTTGAGATGTAAAAAGAGCCTTCCAACAAAAAAAAATGCCCAGGCCCGATGTGGTCCACAGCAAGAATTCTATAAAATATTTCAAAAAACTTACAACCATTAATATTCAAGTTGTTCAGAAGGATAAAAAAACGGAGGAGTTCTCAGATTCCTTCTATAAGGCCAGCATCGCTCTAATCCAAAACCCAGGCAAAGAGCAACTAAAAGGAGAACTATAGACCGAACTCCCTATGACACCAGATGCCAAAAATTCTAAATAGGGTACTGGCAAATGCATACAGACCCCATCAAGAAGATCATCACCCATGACGAAGCTTGGATTCATACCCAACATGCAGGGATAGTTCAACATACGAAAAATCAATAAATATCATCAAGCATGTATAAACGGACTGGGGGGGGGGGGAAAGCAAAAAACACACCATCACCTAAATTGATGCGGAAAAAGCCTTTGAACAAAATCACAGCATTCCGTTCATGTTAAAGTTCTAGAGGGAATGGATTGGAGGATTATACCTTAATGTAATCAAGCCATATACAGAAGCCCACAGCATATATCCTAAAGGGGAAACTGACAGAAGATTCCCCTTAAGGGTAGGAAATCCGGCAAGGCTGCCCCTGTCCCACTCCTTTTCAACATATGCTTGAATCCCTTGCTAGGGCAATAAGGCACAGAAAAGAAATTAAAGGAGTTCGAATAGGAACGAGGAAGTTAAGCTATCCCTTTTGCTGATGATATGATTGGTCTACTTAAGGGATGCTAAGAACTTCCACCAGAAACATCTAGAAAACTGATTAGGAGTTCGGTAAAGTGGCAGGATACAAACTAAATCCTAGAAATCAGTAGGCCTTTCTCTAACACAACAGAGGCAACCGAAGAAGGATACAGGAGACCTTCCCCACTCACAATAGCCTCAAAAACAATAAAATACTAGAAAAACCTAACCAAAGACACCAAGCTCGTGGATTGGGGAGACTTCCATGCTCGGGATTGGGAAAATAAAATTATAGTTAAGAAAAAGGTCCATTCGACCTAAACTCCCGTATACAGATTTAATGCAATCCAATCATCATATACCTAAGAGCCTTCTTTACAGGTTTTGGAAAAAAAAAATCCTCAATTCATTTGGAAAAACAAAAGATCCAAATAGCAAAAGCAACCCTGGGCGAAAAAAGCAATAAAGGGAGACGCTTTACAGAGATCAAAACTATACTCAGGGCTTAGTCATAAAAAAGCTTGATACTGGCACTAAAAAAAGAGCAGTTGACCAATTTAATAACTACTGAAGGGCCAAACCTGAGCCACTAAATTTTCAAGCCATCTCATATTGATAAGGAGGCCAAGAAGCCACATGGAGAAAAGACAGACATCTTAAACGATGGTGTTTTGGCAAAACTGGATCACCACCTGTACAAGAAGAAATTAACTCATACCTCCACCCTGTAACAAAAGTCAATTCCAGATATGGTCAAAGACCTCAACGTGAAATCCTATCTCTGGAGGTGATAGAAAAAACTGGCACCAGACTACAAGAGGTAGGTGTCAGGAAGAGCTTTAATGAAGTTCCTTTCTTAACTCAGACAAGCAGCTGCACTAAGAAATAAGGTTGTCAATTGACAGAATGGACCTCATTAAACTCAAAAGCTTTGTACAGTCAAAGGAAACAATTTAAAGGAAGTGAAAGAAAACCACAGAATGGGATGAGAATCTTCACAGCAGATAATCTGAACAAGCATTAATGTTCCAGAATATCAAGCTACTCAAAAAACACACAGAAAGGAAAACAAATGAATCACCTAGAAGATGGAGAAAGATCTAACAGAGACTTCAACAGGTGAGGAATAGAGATGGCTGAGAAACACCGTAAAAGTTTTCAACAGCGATAATAATTAAGGAAATGCCAAATTACAAACCACACTTAAGATACCATCTTACTCCAGTATGACTGCTAGGACAAGAAAACAAATGTTGCCAAAGTGCCTGGCGAGGGAATGGGAAAGGGGAACACTCTATCTATGCTGGTGGGAGTTCAAACTTGTGCAGCCACCTATGGAAAAAAGTGTGGAGAACCCTTAGAAGACTCAAAATGATCCTGCCATTTGACCCAGTCATACACCCTCCTGGGTGTATCCACCCAGAAGACTCATCTTACCTCAGAGATCATGCCAGCTATATTTATTGCCACTCTGTTCACAATAGAAAAAACTTGGAACCAACAAATGCCCTCAAACTGATGAGTGGATATAGAAAATGTGGATAATGTATACAATGGAAGTTCTATGCAGTGTAAAGCAAGACAAAACTGAAACTTTTGCAGTGTAAATGGATGGAGCTAGAAGACATCATGTTAAGTGAAGTAACNCTTATCTTCTTCCTAATTCCTTTTGCTCTTTTGTGACCCGGGCTTTGCGGGGCCTATCATGCGACCACTGTGCCGTGAGTACAGACCTCGACTACTCCTTTTCCCCTATTTTTCTGATGTTTCCCACTCACCTTGTATCCACGCTTACACCTTGCCCCACCAGACCGGACCCTTGCGGTTAGCAGCTGCGAAGGATCCCTTTTGTTTTTATGTTGCAGGCCGTGAAGCCGTTTGGAAAACGTGCTGGAAGATCATTGACTGCTGATACGAGTTTGCTTGGAGTTGGAGCCGTGATATTGATGCCGGTACGTCCGAAGATTGGTGAGGGTTTTAATCTTCCTCCCTTGTTGCCCAGAGCTCTACTGAACTTTTACTGTTTTTTTGGTTCTTGGGGTGCACACACTCCTTTCGTAAACGTGCCGTACTAAACCCTTTGCTTTGTTTCTGTGCATCACTGCACGTCATAGGGTTGAAAAACGTCCGGTTCAGTACACGGCTAGCTGTCCAAATTTGACACTGTCTGTGGCATAGGCCCTTTCATCCATGTCTGCCCTCCAAGTCCGGATCACGTTGTGTACACCTGCCTGCGTGCTTTGCTTGCTGTGTCCCATTTCTCTGTTCTATTTTTTTGTTGCTATTTGTCTTTTTTCACATCTCGTCGGGGTCCGGTGTTGCCTGCCATGTCAGGCACCGCCAGCGTTTGTGGAGTGCCTGTTTGGGGCTGAGTCCATCATTCATATTCTGGCGAGTAGCCTTTCGGGGGTATCCAGCGTGTCAGAAGATCCCTGGGGAAGGTGGGGAGATCCAGTTTGTACCAGGTGGGCGACTTGGGGAGGCCGCTGTGGTCTGACACTAGCACTTTGGGATTTTTCCTTTGCTCTTGTGTCTCTTGTAGTTGGTCAATTTCGCTCGACATTTGTAGCGTTGGTGCGATTTGGGAGTCTGCAGCTTTTCTCTTGTGTCTTCCGCAGTATTCCTCCATTATTCTCTATTCTTTTATTCTTTTCTCGGTCCAGTCCTCACTTTCGCACTAAGTTAGCCTTTCAAGTTTCGTTTGACACTCTCCACAATATCGAGAGCCATCTGAGGCATTCCCCTGTTACCAAGATTACCTTCTTGTTGGGTCTATTCCGTTCAGTCGATATTGACGCGTAGTAACTCCCCACTTCATTTTTATACGCACCCTTCACATGGATTTGTCCCTCTTTACTTGTTTTTCCCTTAACCCTGTTGACTTTTTCCTTATTTCTCCCCTTTTTCGTTTATCTTTGTTCCTTTTTTCTTTTGTATGTCTGTCCTCATTGTGGCTTGATGTTTTTTGCTTATCTTTAGTGTTCCATCAGCGTCGGCCCCACCTGAGCCGGTGGGTTTGGTTGTATTTTATAACCGTAAAGCGGTGGCGATGATTCATGGATTGCGCCAGCCCCTAGTGTAGGTCATGCCTACATGGCTGTTTGTTCGTTCTGACTGCCACGTTTCCGGCACGGCGTATCTAGTTGTTAGGTGTGACTGATGCCCTGACCGGGTAGGTAGCTGAACTAAACCGTGCTACCCTATGTGGTGGTCGGTCCAGAGTGGTTTTCTTCTTTCTCACCTCCTCCATGGCAGCCTACCCTCTACCCTCCATCTTCCTTTGTCCACTCTTCCTTTGCTTTTCGATTTCTTTGTTGGTTTGGTGTTTTGTGTCTTTCCACCACTGTTTGTTTAGCCTATAGTTTTAGTATTTATTTGTTCTCTTTCGTTTTTAAGCACTCTTCTCTTCTTGTTCTAAATGTTCTCCAAAAAAAAGTCCACTTGGATTCTCACTGATTTCCAGTGGTGGCGGGGCGGCGGGGGTGGGGGGATGGTATATGCCTGACTTAGCCCACGCCTGGTACCTGCCTGAGTGATTTCCGGCCAGCCGGCACAAAGGCGCAAAGGCACCGACCTTAACCCGCCGACCCTCTGGTCCCGGCTCCAAAGGCAAAGGGTGGTCCCACCCAGAAGTCCTCAGAGACGCGACCCCCTAGCTGCAGCCCAGGAAAGAGTCCACCCCCAAAAGTACCTGCCTGACTTCCGGCCAGCCTGCACAAAGGTGCAGAGGCACCGACCCAAACCTGCTGACCCTCTGGTCCCAGCTCCAAAGGCGAAGGGCAGTCCTGCCCATAAGTCCTCAGAGACGCAACCCACTAGCCGCAGCCCAGGAAAGAGTCCACCCCCAAAAGTCAAATTTTTCATAGTCATTACTTGAGGTTTCTAACTGTGATGTGTTATCCTGAAGGTCTGATATTCTTTTTTCTGCTGCTTCTATTCTCTTCTGAGCCTTTTCCCATCCTTTCCTGTTGATTGGATGAATGTTCAATTTCCTTTTTTAATTCATCCTGTGATTTCTTCAGTATTTCTACTTCCTTTTGGAGCTTTTCATACTTTTCTTGTAGCTCCTTGCTTTGCTGGTCAGTTTCTTTTTTCCTTTCAGCCTGAGATCTTTTCAATGTTTCCACTTCCTTCTGGAATTTGTCATTCTCTCCCTCTAGTTCTTTTCAGAGTTTGTATTTCTCTTCCTCTAATTCTTTTTGGAGTTTGTATTTCTCTTCCTCTAGTTCTTGCCAGGGTTTCTCAATCTCTCCTTTTAGTTCTTTGCAGAGTTTATCATTCTTTCCTTCTAGTTCCTTCATGAGTTTTTCGTTCTCTCCCTTTAGTTCTCTGATTTGTTCTTTATAGTCTTTGAATATGTCTATAATTGTTCTTCTAAGGCCAGTATCTTGTATCCTTTCCAGGGAGATCTCATTGTTGGGATCTTCTACAGGATTGGTTGAGCTCGGTGGGGATTTATTTTGAGCTTTTCCCATATTGTTTTTCCATTGTGTTTTGGGCATGTGTATTTGTTATTGTTGTTTTTGTTTTTCCCCCTTTGTTGATTTGTTTGCCTTCTGTTGCTAATCTCAAATGTTAATATGGAGGTCACTCAGTTTGCTTCCTGTTGGTTTCTTCCTCAGTTTTAGCTATGCAGCCTCCAATCACTGATAATGCTGGATCCTCCCAAGAGCATTAAACCACAGTGCCAGCAGTTTATACTTTCCACCTCAGTATCAGTAGCTTGAGGGGGTGGTGGGTTGAATCCTTTGGCCCGCACCAGTCCCCACCTGAGCAGTTGGACATGGACAGTGTGGACCCCTGTCTGGCCTTCTAGCCACACACACATATGCTCTCTATGGCCCTAGGGTTGAGCAGTGCCTGTGGAGTTGGGCTACCTGCAGATGGGCCTGCAGGGCTCAGACTGACCTTAGGGGTTGGGAGCAGAGAGTATGCACCCCTGGCTGGCTTCCTGGCCATGCACTCAGATCGTCTCTATGGTCCTGGGGTTGTGCAGCACCTGTGCAGTTGGGCCACCAGCTGATGGGCCTGCAGGGCACAGACCAGCCCGACCTGAAGAGTTCAGAATATACTTTCTACTCAGCACCCCATGGAACATTCTCCAAAATTGTCCACATACTGGGACACAAAAACACTTGTACAAATATAAAAGAATTGAAATAATTTCATGCATTTTTTTCAGACCACAGTACAATAAAGCTCATTATGAACAGGACAATAAGCCCAACTAGCTACAAGAAGACATGGAGACTAAACAACGCAATCCTGAATAATGAATGGGTGAGGGAAGAAATAAAGCATGAAATAAAAGTATTCATAGAACTGAATGAAAAATACAATATAACACAACAAAACCTGTGGGATAGTTTAAAAGCAGTCCTAAGAGGGAAATTTATACCTTAAGTTCCCACATTGAAAAAACAGAAAGGGAACAAATAAATGATCTAAAACTATAGCTAAAAACTTTTGAGAGACAACAAACAGACCATAAACCCAACAGACAGGGAGAAATAACAAAAATCAAAGCAGAAATTAATGAAATAGAAAGATTTCTGTTCTAGTTTGTCTTCCATTGCTGTGACAAAACACTCTGACCGACACCAACTTGGGTAGGAAAGGGTTTATTCAGCTTACATCTCCCAGGTCACAGTTCATCACTTAGCGAGCCCAACACAGAAACTCAGGGCAGGAACCTGGAGTCAGGAGCTGAAGCACAGGCCATGGAGTAATGCTACTCACTGGCTTGCTTCCTGGCTCATGCCCAGCCTGCCTTCTTATACAGTACACAACAACCTGCCCAGGGTGGCACCACTCTTGTGGGCTGGGACCTCCCACACTGCTCAGCTATCAAGAGAATACTCCACAGATGTGGCCACAGGCCAATCCAATGGAGCCAATTCCCCAACTGAGGCTCCCTCAACCCAGGTGTGTCAAGTTCACACTAAAGCTATCCAGCACAATTGACCCCTTGTCAACTTGACACACAAAACACATCACTATTAAAGCACCACCTTTCCAGTTCTTATCCCCAAAGTATGATGTTAACACTAATCACAATCTAAGACAGTACAAACTTAAAAGCCCCACAGTCCTTAAAATGTCCAAATGCTTAAAAGTCCAGTCTATTAAAAGTCTCTTAATTGTGGGCTGCTGTAAAATCCAAAACAAGTACTGTCTTATTTCAAAGGGAAGAATCAGTCACTCTCAAACAAAATCTAAGTCCAGCAAAGTAGCTCAAGGCTGGACACCTGGGATTCACTCACGATTGTCTGGGCTCCAAAGGATCTCTGCAGCTCCCCATCTCCAACTCTGCCATCTGTGGCACACATAGCTCATCTCGCAGGCCCAGGCTGACTCCATTCTACACCTGCCACTGCTGTTGGTGGTCGTCCCAGGGTACCGGCATCTCCAAAAAGCTGGGGTCGCCACTGAATCTGAGGCAGCACCTTCACCAATGGTCTCTTCTGACCTCTCCTGGTGCAAAGCCTCAGCTTCTCTCCATGACCTCTGCAATCCTGGGGACTTCGCAGCAACCAAGGTGCACTTCCACCAATGGTCTTTCCTGACCTGTCACAGTGCCAAGCCTTAGCTGCTATCTGTGACCCCTCAAATTTCAACACCGGAACCATATAGGAGACTCTTACATGTTACCAAGTCCTGCTTCTGGCTTGAGATGGAGGCTCAGGCCCCTTCTGGAACACAGCTTCTGTGTGCTGACCCTGAAGAAATTCTTCCCAGAAGATTTCACCACAGTGATGCTGGTCTCTTGTTACTTACAGCTGATTTTTCAGCCCCAGCTAACCAGTATCAATTGTCCCAGTACAACATAGCTTTCACTTCAGGTTCTGGTCTCTTGTTACTTACCACTGATTTTTCAGCCCCAGCTGACCAGAACCCACAGATTACACAGTCCTGACGATCTCTGTTCCCCTTTGAAACTAGAGACTTTACAAGCCAGGCCTCCATCTTCTACAAATCCTTCAGCAAAACTGCTCCAAGCTCCACAGCAACAATCTTTAGGCATTCAATGATCTTCCCAGCCCAATTTTCCAAACGCCTCCACAATCCTTCCCCAAAACACCAAGGTCAGGTCTGTCACAGCAATACCCCAATTCTGGTACCAATTTCTGTTTTAGTTTGTCTTCCATTGCTGTGACAAAACACTCTGACCGACACCAACTTGGGGAGGAAAGGGTTTATTCAGCTTCTATCTCCCGGGTCACAGTTCATCATTTAGGAAGCCCAACGCAGGAACTCAGGGCAGGAACCTGGAGGCAGGAGCTGAAGCACAGGCCATGGAGGAATGCTGCTCACTGGCTTGCTTCCTGGCTCATGCCCAGCCTGTCTTCTTATACAGTACACAACAACCTGCCCAGGGTGGAATCACTTGTGGGCTGGGCCCTCCCACACTGCTCGACCATCAAGAGAATGCTCCACAGATGTGGCCACAGGCCAATACAATGGAGCCAATTCCCCAACTGAGGCTCCCTCAACCCAGGTGTGTCAAGTTGACACTAAAGCTATCCAGCACAATGACATCATGAACTTTGCAGGTATATGGATGGAACTAGAAGATATTATGTTAAGTGAAGTATCATGGTCCCTGAAAAACAAATGACAAATGCTGTCCCAGCCAAAGTAGCTTCAATGACTCACCCACTTTCAGATACCTATAATGATTGGAATACTCCTCTTTGGAGCACCAATACTTTTGCATTATTTTGTCATTTCGATTAATAACTCCAGGCTTCAATGGTATGCCCTTTTTACATTTAAAGAACAGAAAGGGAAGAGATGTTGGAGACGAGGGTGGTTTAGCTTAGAACAAGTTGAAACTTGGGACCTTGAAACCCAGACTGCTGCCTCAGGTAATGAGGTACATGCTGGACACTGTAGCCCAGAAACTCTGCCGGGCAGAGCCATGTATGCTTGGTATGAGCAAACTTCCTGGGTGAGAGGCCCTGAAGTTCCTTGTTCTGGGGGAAAAAAAAAACATATTCATTAACTGCCTTCAACTGTTTCTACTTCAAACTGGTCCTTTGTGTAAAGTTCTCCCAACTTCTCAGTAAAAATGTCACCTGTCTCATTTTTTCAAGCTTTTATCCTGGAATGTGGTCTTTTGTGGTCTTGCAAATGGCTGCCAGCTTTTGTATATATAAACTTGAGCTCATGACGTAAGTAAACTGATTCTCTGCACAACGACAGAAATCATGGAATTGACTGTATTGGTTCTACTGCTGTCAGACCTCACCTTCCTGGAGGGGGGAGGGGGAGAACTTCCCACATTTAGCAGGAACCCCTGAAAGTTGGAATGTTTTCCTTATTTGCTATGGTTCTGTTTAAGCTGTTGATTTATTCTTGCTTTAACTTTGTTGGTGCCCTTTGAGTTTAGAACTTCGTTCCCTTCTTATCTATTTTCACTTTTAATAAAGTGTACATTTTTCTAGTACGCCCTTATGATGATCTGTATTTTTTTGGTCTATTGTCTTTCATCTCTGATTTTGTTAATTTGTATTTGATCTTTCTTTATTTTGGTTAAATGAGCTCAACTTCTGTCTATCTTGTTTGACTTCAGAGAACCAGCAGGTATTGTATACTTTGTTTTGATTTTATTAATTTCTGTTCTGAAGTTTGGGGTTGGTTTGTCCTTGCCTTTTCAGAGACTTCACTTATATTGAAATACTTTTATTTCTATCTTAATTTCTTCTTTGACCCATTCATCATTCAGGAGTGTATTGTTTATTCTCAATGAGTTCATGTAGTCGCTAAAGCATCTTTTGCTATGTATTATAACCTTTATTGTTGTCTGATTTATTATAACCTCACTGTTGTCTGATGCATGGAATTGTTACAATTTTTGTTTGTTGAGATTTGTTCTGTTTTAAGAAGTCATTTAATTCAGATATCTTTCTGTTTATTCTATGTACTGCTGACTTGTCTATTGAAGATAGTGGGTTACTGAAGTCACCTTCTATTACTGATTTGGGGCCACTCTGTGTTTTATACTCCTGGAGTACTGTTTTTATGAAATTGGATGGAGTATATATGTTCAGGATTGTAATGTCTTATTTATTGATTGTTACTTTTATTAGAATGAAGTTACCCTCTTTATCTCTTCTGATTGGTTTTAAGTTGAAGTCTATTTAGTCAGATATTAGAATGGTGGGGGGGGGAGGGAAAGGGAAATAAGCCTGAACTGAATTGGAAAAAATGTATGAAATGCACAAAGCATCAATAAAAACTAATTTAAATAAAAATAAATAAATAAAAAAAAATAAAAAAAAATAAAAATAAAAAAGTCACAAAGAAGCAATGTATGGAAATATTTTATTGTTTATAGTTGTTTCTTCAATAAACATCATCTACATGGAGAAAAAAAAAAGAATTACAACACTGGCTTATTAGAGCAATTTTCCTGTAGAATCATCCTAAAGTAGTGTCTATCCTTGAAGGTGAAATGAGTTTCTTAAAGACAAGGAAAAGATGAGTTATCATTCTTTACCCATTCCGCTATCCTGTGTCTTTTGGCAGGGGAGTTGGGGACATTGATATTTAGTGTTATTGAAAAGATGTGCTGAGATCTCCTGAGGCCAGCGGACGGAAGAGCAGGAGACAGGTAGGAACTGGGTGCCTCAGCAAGGCTGATTGTTGATCCCTTAATCCAGCTGTTTTTGGCTTGATTGGCTTTTGTGGCTGTGGAGTTGGAGTTATCCTCCCAGCTGGGAATAAAGGTGCTGTCTTTGGCTTGATTGACTTTTGTGGCTGTGGGGGTGGAGTTATCCTCCCAGCCCTTATTAAAGGTGGGTTTGTGTAACTCCTGAGATCTGAGATCTACTGAGGCCAGGGGAAGGAAGATCAGGAGACAGGTAGGAACTGGGTGCCTCAGCAAGTCTGATTGTTGATCCCTTAATCCAGCTGTCTTTCGCTTGATTGGCCCTTGTGGCTGTGGGGGCGGAGTTATCCTCCCAGCAGTTATTATAGGGGCATTTGTGTGACTCTTGAGATCTGAGATCTCCTGAGGCCAGAAGAAGGAATAGCAGGAGACAGGTATGAACTGGGTGCCTCAGCAAGGCTGATTGTTAATCCCTTAATCCAGCTGTCTTTGGTTTGATTGGCTTTTGTGGCTGTGGGGGTGGAGTTATCCTCCCAGCTGGGATTAAAGGTGCTGTCATTGGCTTGATAACCTTTTGTGGCTGTGGGGGCGGAGTTGTCCTCCCAGCTGATATTAAAGGTGGGGTCCTGCAACTCTTGAGATCTGAGATCTCCTGAGGCCAACGGAAGGAATAGCAGGAGACATTAGGAGCTGGGTGCCTCATCAAGGCTGATTGTTGATCCCTTAATCCAGCTGTCTTTGGCTTGATTGGCTTTTGTGGCTGTGTGGGCAGAGTTATCCTCCCAGACAGTATTAAAGGTGGGGTTGTGTGAGTCGAGATCTGAGATATTCTGAGGCCAAATCGCATACAGACCCACATCAAGAAGATCATCCATAATGATCAAGTTGGATTCATACCAGAGATGCAGGGATAGGTCAACATTCGAAAATCAATAAACATCATCAAACACATACATGGAATAAAAGATAAAAACCAAACCATCATCTCAATTGACGTTGAAAAAGCCTTTGACAAAATCAAGCATCCCTTCATGCTTAAAGTCCTAGAAGGAATTGGATTAGAGGGATCATTCCTCAATGTAATCAAAGCCATATACAGGAAACCCACAGCCAATATCATCCTAAATGGTGAAATGACAGAAACATTCCCTTCAAAGGTAGGAACTCAACAAGGCTGCCCCCTGTCACCACTCCTCTTCAATATAGTGCTTGAAACACTTGCTACAGCAATAAGACAAGAAAAGGAAATTAAAGGAGTACTAATTGGATAAGAGGAAGTAAAGCTCTCCCTATTTGCTGATGATATGATTGTTTACTTAAGGGATGTTAAAAACTCCACCTGAAAACTCCTAGAAATGATTAACACCTTCATCAAAGTACAGGATACAAAAATTACATTAAAAAATCTGTGTCCTTTCTTTACACCAACAACAATCAGCTGGAGAAGGAATTCAAGGAGACCTTCCCACTCACAATAGCCTCAAAAACAATAAAATACCTAGGAACAAACGTAACCAAAGACACCAAAGATCTCTAAAACAAAAATTTTAAACCCTTAAAGAAAAAAATTGAAAAAGACTTCAGAAGATGGAAAAACTTCCCATGCTCCTGGATTAGGAAAATTAACATTGTATAAATGTCCATTCTACCAAAACTCTTGTATAGATTTGACGCAATGCCAATCAAAATCCACAAGAGTTCACAGGCCTGGAAAAAAATTGCTTAAATTCATTTGGAAAAACAAAGACCCCAAATAGCCAAAACAACCCTGAGTGAAAAGAGCTACACAGGGGGTATCTCTATACCAGACTTCAAACTATACTACAGGGCTATAGTCATAAAAACAGCCTGGTACTGGCACAAAAAACAGACCTGTTGACCAATGGAACAAAACTGAAGATCCAAACCTGAGCACATACAATTTCAGCCACCTCATATTTGACAAGGGGGCCAAGAAAACACAATGGAGCAAAGACAGCATCTTCAGCAAGTGGTGTTGGCAAAACTGGATCACCACTTGTAGAAGAATGAAATGAATCCCCTACCTCTTGCCCTGTACAAAAGTCAACTCCACATGGATCAAAGACCTCAACAAGAAAACCCAAACTCTGAAGGCGATAGAAAAAAAAAGTTGGCAGCAGACTACATGACATACGAGGAGGAAAAGACTTCCCTAGAGGTTGCATGGTTCACAATATTATCAGTAGTGAAAGAGCATTTCCCTTTACCAACATGTAGGCACTTAAGGCTATACATAACCTCTTAGAAATGCTTTTAATGTGTCCCAGAGGTTTGATTGTGTTTCATTGTCCTTTTTCTTTAATTCCATGATTAGTTTTATTTCTTCCTTAATTTCTCCTTTGACCCATTCAATATTAAGGAGTGTGTTATTTAATCTCCATGAGGTTGTGTAGTTACTAGGGCTTCTTTCGGTATTGATATTAAATTTTATTGTATGTGGTCTGATGGAATGAATGGGGTTATATCATTTTTGTTGTTGTTGAGGTTTGTTTTGTGCTCCAGTATGTGGTCGATTTTGGAGAAAGTTCCATTGGCAGCTGAATAGAAAGTCAATTCTTGGGTGCTTTGATGGAATATTTGGTAGATTTGATGTTATTGTGATGTCCATTTGATGTATTGTATTGTTTAATCTGGACATCTCTCTGATCATTCTTTGTCCAGTTGACTTGTCTAATGGAGAAAGTAGAGTACTGAAGTCCCCTACAAAAGTGTGTTGGAATTCATCTGTTCCTTACAGTCTTGTGTTTATGATGTTGGGTGCAGCAGTGTTTGGTATGTATATAATGCATGACTGTAATACCACTGCTTGCTTTTTATTGCCAATAAAAATGCTTGGAACATTTTTCCACTCTTTCACTTTAAGAAAGTACCTGTCCTTGAAAGTGAAATGGGTTTCTTTCAGACAAAAAAACGATGGATTTATTTCTAAATCTATTCCATGAGCTTGTGTCTTCTGATTGGTGCATTCATTCCATTGATATTTAAAGTTATTATTGAGACATGTGTATTTTTTTCCCATCATTTTAGTTTTTTTTTTCATTCTTGATCTAACTTTGTATCTCCAAAGTTATAACTTCTTGTCATTTCTTTCTGTCACAATGTGAGTTATATTCATTCCTTTCTTCTGGTTTGCTTCAAGTGTTCTCCAAAGGGCTGGCTTTCTGGACATTAATTCTTTCAGCCTATTCATGTAATGGAATATTTCTCTTTCCCCTTCAAGTATACTACACATTTTTGCTGAGTAAAGTATTCTGGGTTGGCATCTATAATCATTTAGAGCTGGGAATACTTTGGTCCACGCTCTTCTGGCTTGCATAATTTGCATTGAACAGTCATCTGTAATTGTGATGGTTTGTCCTTTATATGTGGCTTGCTGCTTTTCTTTTGTACTTTTCAGTATTCTCTCTGTGTGTTCTGAATATTTCTTGCTTTTACTATGATATGGCATGGGGACTTTCTTTTCTTTCCCTGTCTATTTGGTGTTCTATGTGCTTTTTCTATTCGCATGGACATGGCTTTCTTTAATTTGAAGAAATTTTCTTCTACATCCTGTTAGAGATCTGATGGATACCATTATCCTGAGATTTTTCTTTCATCTATGCCTATGTTGTGTAAATTTGTTCTTTTCATGGTGTCCCACATTTCCTGAATATTCCATTCTTGTGGATTTGGGGGCTTTTTTATATAATCTTTGCTTGAGTGGTCCAATTCTTCAACTTTATCATCCAGTCTTGATATTCTGTTTTCTGTTTCGTTCATTCTGTTGCTGAGGCTTTCTCCTTTCATTTCCAGATGGCATATTAATGGTTTCCCTTCCTCCTTCATTTCAGCCTGAGCTTTCTTCAGTATTTCCATCTCTTTTGTGAATTCAGTCAGAAGTTTATCCCTATCTTCTTCTAGATCTTTGATTAGTTACTGTATATTTTTACATTCGTTGAATTCTTTGATCATGTGTATGATTGTTCTTTTAAATTCTGTATCCTGGCTCATTTCTAGGGGGTCCTTATTATAGAGTTCTTCCATAGGACTGGTGGTGTTTTGCAGAGACATATTATTTGGGTTTTTCATATTATTATTTTTTCATTGTGATTTTGGCATCTGGATTTCTTTTCTTGTCTGTAATTCTGGTCTGGAATTCATGTCTTCCTTTGTTAAGAAGACTGACTGCATTCTGGATGTGCCTTGGTTATTTTCTTATTAGTTATGAAATCCCGCTTGGTCTAGGTTTCAGGTTCTCTGTTTTGATTTTGTATTAGAAGAACCAGCTGGTTTTCGTTTGAGCTAGTCAGGAGCTCCTGCAGAGGGCTACATCAAGCATCAGTTATTCTCAGGCTTCCTTCTAAGGTCTTGGCCTCTACTAGCCAGCAGGTACTATGTCAGCTGTTTCTATCATCTGTTGGTCCTTTAATAATGCTTGACCACAATCATCATGATATTCTTCTCTTCTAGGACCAGGCTGGCAGTTCTACAAGACTTCAGGCTTTGGAGCTGTTTCCTGCTGTCAGGCTAACAGTTCCTAGGCTGAGCTCCTGGCAAGGAGAGGGGAGGGAACCGTGGAAAGTTACCTGATAGTAAAAGAAAGACACAGACTCAGAGAAAATCCGGTAGATAGACTCAAATTTAATGTTGGAGCTCAAGACATGTGCTGGAACACGTACACACAATTGGGGGCTGGGGCAGGAAATTGGGAGAGGGGAACCTCAGGTTACATTTCAGATCAAAGTTCATTCCTAAGAGATCACAGACATCTGAGGCTTCACAGGTCTGTGAGAATAACAGCAGGGGTCAAGGCTTTGGCTATTAACTAACTGCTTTTAAGTGCTACTGCCAAAAGAATGCCTACAGTACTGCACAGTTTGGGATGCTTGCTTGGCACAGGATTGATTCAGCTGCTCTCTGCAGTCTGCAAAGATCTGTCCTCCTACTAAAATGCAGGAGGGGGGTCATCTATTCCTGAAGCAGCAGGAGGGGATCCAGATGATCCCAAATTAGGGGGCAATTGGAGAGGCTTACCACACCTGAATTTCAGATTCAGGCACTCTCAGGCAGGCTGGAGATATCCAGGCCCCTGCACCACTCAGAGGCAAGCCTCAGGCACTCTCATGCAGGCAGTAATGAACTGGATCCATGTATCACAGGGAGGCCAGCTGCAGGCCCTTTCACATAGGTTGAAAATAACTGTACCCCTGCACCATGTGGAGACTGGCTTCATGGATGGTTGGAAATGTCCAGATATGTGCCCAAGTTCAGAAGAGTCTAGCCCAAGAACAGCAAGAGGATGTTCAATTATCCCAAGGTAGGGGGTTGGGTACAGTGCAACTGGGTAAGTTCCCCACCATGTGGAGGCCAGTTTCAGGCAATCTTAGGGGGGCTTGAAATGTCTTGATCTGTGTCCAAGGGCAGAGGAGTCTACCCTGAGAGCATTGGGAAGGGCTTCCCATTTTTAGATTTGTTGGTTTGTTTTTGTTTTTTGTGGGGGTTTTCTGTGGGTGGGTGTCTTTTTGAGGCAGGGTCTCCTGTTAGACCCACATGGCCTAGAGATCACTATTTAGACCAGGATGGCCTTAAACTTATAAGCGTGGTGGTGTTGAGTTCTTTGTAAATTCTGGATGTTAAACCTCTGTCAGATGTGTCACTGATGAAGATTTTCTTCCAAATTTCTGGGTTTTCTCTTTACTGCCTTGGTTGTTTCTTTTGATATACAAACATTTTAGTTTTATGAGATACCACTTGCTGATTGTTGACCTTAATTCCCGATCAACTACTGTCCTACTGAGAAAGTTCTTTCCTGCAACTATACCTTATAAGCTATTGCCAAGGTTTTCTTCTAACAGTTTCAGAGTTTCCAGTCTCATCTTGAGGTCTTTGCTCTATTTGGAATTGGCTTTTGTGCAAGGCAAAAGATAAGGGTCTATTCTCCTTTGTTTATAGGTGGAGATCCAGTTTTGCCAACACCAGTGCTGAAGATGCCATCTTTCCTCCACTGAGTGTTCTTGACCCATCTTTCGAATATTAGGTTGCTGAAATTGCATGTATTCATGTTTGGGTCCACAATTATGTTCCATTGATCTATGGGTCTATTTTTGTGCCAGTACCATGCTGTTTTATGACTATAACTCTGTAATGTAGACTGAAATGTGGTACAGTAATCCATCCTGAATTGCTCTTTGTGGTCAGGGTTTCTTTGGCTATCTGGGGTCTTTTCTGCTTCTATATGAAATTCAGGATGCTTTTTTCCAATTTTATGAAGAATGTCATGGGGAGTTTGATTGGGATTGTACTGAATCTATAAATTGCTCTTAGTAGGATGACTCTTTTCACAATAGTAATTCTTTCAATCCTTAAGCATGGGAGATCCTGCTATCTACTGTTTTCTTCCTCAATCTCTTTCTTTAAAGGTTTAAAATTTTCATAGTAGAGACCTTTAATCTCTTTGATCAAGCTTGTTCCATGATTTTTTTGGAGGCTATTGTGAATGGGAGGGTTTCCATGTACTCATTCTCTAATTGCTTGGATTTGGTATATGAAAAAGGTAGTGTTTTGTAGATTAACACTTTACTGAAAGTTTTGGTCATTTCTTTTTTTTTTAATTTTATTTATTTCTGTAGGTGGATGAATGTACTGTATGCATGCAGGTCTGTGCACCCGTGTTGTGCAATGCCGTGGAGGTCAGAAGAGGGTCTCTGATTCCACTGGAACTGGAGTTCTCCTGGAATTGGAGTTTCAGATGGTTCTCAGCAGCCATGTGGGTGCTGGGGATCGAACCTGGGTCCTCTGTAAGAGCGGTCGGTGCTCTTAACCACTAGGCCATCTCTCCAGCCCAGTTTTGGTCATTTCTTTAGGAGTTTTCTGGTGGAATTTTTGGCATCCCTTAGGTATAATATCATTTTCAAGAAGGGATACGTTGACTACTTCTTTTCCAATTAGTGCTTTAATTTCCTTCTCTTGTCCTATTGCTCTAGCAAGAATTCCAAGGATTATAAAGTGAACCTTTTGCTTTACTGGGACAATTGATGCCGGTTAGCTGGTTGAAAAATCAGCTGTAAGTAACAAGAGACCAGCATCACTGTGGTAAAATCTTCTGGGAAGAATTTCTTCAGGGTCAGCACACAGAAGCTATGTTCCAGAATGGGCCTAGCCTCCATCTCAAGCCAGAAGCAGGACTCAGTAGTGTATAAGAGTCTCCTATATGATTCTGGTGTTGAAATTTGAGGGTGTCACAGAGAGCAGCCAAGGCTTGGCACTGTGAGAGGTAAGCCAAAACCACTGGTGGAAGTACAACTCGGGTGCAGTGAAGAGCCCAGGATTGTAGGCATCATGGAGAGAAGCTGAGGCTTTGCACCAGGAAAGGTCAGAAGAGACCATTGGTGAAGGTGCTGCCTCAGTTTCAGTGGCAACCCCAGATTTTTGGAGATGCCAGGTCTATGGGATGACCACCAAGAGCAGCAGTGAGTGTGAAATAGAGCTGGCCTGAGCCTGTGAGTTGAACTGTGTGTGCCACAGATGGCAGAATCAGAGAAGGGGAGCTGCCAAAACCCTTTGGAGCCCAGAAGATCATGAGTGAATCCCAGGTGTCCAGCCTTGAGCTACTTTGCTGGACTTGGATTTTGTTTAGGTGTGCCTGAGTCTTCCCTCTGAAATAAGACAGTACTTGTTTTGGATTTTACAGCAGCCCACAGTTAAGAGACTTTTAATAGACTGTGAACTTATAAGTGTTTGGACATTTTAAGGACTGTGGGGCTTTTAAGGTTGTACTGTCTTAAGTTGTGATTAATGTTAACATCATACTTTGGGGACAAGAACTGGAAAGGTGATGGTTTTATAGTGATGCATTTTGTGTGTCAAGTTGACAAGGGGTCAATTGTGCTGGATAGCTTTAGTGTCAACTTGACACACCTGGGTTGAGGGAGCCTCAATTTGGGAATTGGCTCCATTGGACTGGCCTGTGGCCACATCTGTGGAGTATTGTTTTGATTGTTGAGTAATGTGGGAGTGCCCAGCCCACTATCGGTAGTGCCACCCTGGGCAGGTTGTTGTGTACCTTATAAGAAGGCAGGCTGGGCATGGGCCAGGGGAGCAAGCCAGTAAGCAGCATTCCTCCATGGCCTATGCTTTAGCTCCTGCATCCAGGTTCCTGCCCTGAGTTCCTGCCTTGGGCTCCCTGAGTGATGAACTGTGACCCAGGAGATGTGAGCAGAATAAACCCTTTCTCCCCCAAGTTGGTGTCCGTCAGAGTGTTTTATCACAGCAACCAAAGAGAAACTAGAACAGATAGCAACATTTTCAAAATGGTGTGATCCATGTGACCTTGCCACCATCTTAATTCAACCACATGGCAAAATTCAAAATAACCACACCCATGAACTTACTGATACTATTGAATTCTAGTGGGATTGAGAAAATCCAGGAACTCCCTGGACTGCAGGCATTTAATGATAGTTAATCCTCTTTAAATTTGTTTTTGGTTTTGGCTTTCATTCTAAACCTGTTTTTCTTTCTCTGATACTCAGTTGCTCTTATAATTGCTTTTGTTCCTGTCCTATCATGCCCTGGGTATCTCTGCTTTTCACTTTCTATTTACAATGCCATGGGTAGACTAAAGGAGAATATTTTGACATCATCTCTTTCCAAGTTCTTTTAGGAACCATTGTTTTCTGTGTTCCTTTCTGAATGGTTTTCAATGTTGCTATTTTGACTGTTTTAAATTTTACAGTCATATTTTATTCTGATCAGAATTTTCAACAAGGTGTCAGGCATTGTTTTTTGAAACTATTTCCTCATAACATTGTGTCTAACCACAATATTGTCTGGGACTGTTGTGCATGTGTAGGCTTATGTTTAATACTAAGGGAACAATTATTTTAAAAAATAATAATAATTTACTTGATAACAAATTTACTTGTAAGCACTGGTGTAAGCTAAAATTGTTAAACTACAGCATGATTCCTAT
Source organism: Rhizomys pruinosus (assembly GCA_009823505.1). NCBI lineage: Eukaryota > Metazoa > Chordata > Mammalia > Rodentia > Spalacidae > Rhizomys > Rhizomys pruinosus. The sequence goes on from VZQC01007972.1 coordinate 3,570,277, forward strand.
TTCTTAAGGATATAAATTAGTTTTAAAAGATGATTACTTCTGCTCCAGGATGCAATTTATCACCACTTGCCAATGTGTTTCACATAAAGTTAACATTTTATCATTACAGCTTCTTTAGAGCCAACAAACAGGTTTGTCAGGGTCCATATATTTGGCAAGTCTATATAAAAATATCTCTAAACATTTAAAAGAAATTGATTATTTAAAACCTGCTTCAAGGATTACAAGGACATCTCACAGTTTAGGAATAGTATATTTAATGAGATACTCTTATTAAATATATATATATATATATATATCTCTATTAATATATACGTTTGTTTTTAGTAAATTTTGCCACAACAATTTGTAAATTGTGTTACTATTATAATTACATACAAGAAAATTTTATACACTATAAAATATGCCAGTGCAGTGGTGCATGCCTTTTAATCCCAAGCACTCAAAGAGGCAGAGGCAAGGCATGATCCTCGTGTAAGTTCAAGGGCCAGCTGGTCGTATAGTGTAGCCCAGGCCTAGCTAGGACCTAAAGAGGAGATGCTGTCCTCATTTATAATAATATATATATAATTATATTATAATATATATTTAGTGAATATAGATGTAGTATATAGTATGATAGATAGATAGATCAGATAATATGATTACATATAGATAGATAGATACATATACATAGATCGATTTTTTTGTGCTTTTAATTGATGTAATTTGTGTATTTCAGACCTCATTTACTCAACTCAATTAGGCATATTCCTCCCTTTCCCTTACCCTCATAAACCCCATGATCAATACATTCTGCATAAACAAGTCCTGCAGTCTTTCTCTCGAGTCTTTTTTATGCTTAGATATGCAGTGTTGTTAATAGAGAGAATATTTAATATAAAACATTAAGATTGGATGTTGCAACCTGAAGACGGATGACACTTTCAAGCAGGTTATTGATGGCCTGCGCAGAATTATAGTGATACCAGGTTGTTGTTACAATAATTACGTGTTCCGGAGAGTCTGAGATCTCCTGGAGAACAGGTGCCAGTGCAGGAAGGTAGGTAGGGAACTGGAGCTTCCCATCAAGGTGCAATTGGTTGATTGTTAATTTAACCTACTTATATAAGTTAATCCTAGTTGCCTTTGGCTTAATTGGATTTGGTGGCTGTGGAGGATCGGAGTATCCTCTCCAGCTGGTATAAAATGTGTGGGTTGTGGTGAGTCCTTGAGATCTTGAGATCTCCTGCAGCAAGCAAACGATAGGTAAGATAGGAACTGGGTGCTCTCACAGGCTGATTGTTGATTGACTTACCTAGTAATACCGTTAATCCAGTTGTCTTCGGCTTAATTGGCTTTTGTGTGGCTGTGGGGTCGGAGTTAATCTCCACAGGCTTGGTATTAAAAGTAGGGTTGTGTGACTCTTGACTATCTGAGATCTACCCTAGAAACCAGCTGAAGCACAGGTACCACCAGGGCCAGGCTAAAAAGCCCCCCCCCCACACCGTTGCCAACTGGAGATTAGAAGAAAGGCATCTGAAGGGCAAGCAAAAGCAAGCCTTCAACACAGTGAGGAGCATTTAGGACATCACACTAGGAAACATAGGAAGGAGAAACCCATATGGCCAGGACACGAAGAAGAAGGAACAACACGAGGAAAGAGGCAAGATAATTCGCCACCAACTCCACCAAGCCTGTGGAAGATTCCACAGATGGGACATCCCTCTGGGTATGAGCCCCAGGACACACAGATATCAGAAAACACATTGGGAACATAATATTAAAGATGTACAAGATTAATTAACAGCAAATTAAAGAACAAGAAAGAGAATGAAAGAACTCTCAGAAAGGACCTGGAGAGAGAGAAATGACAAACTCGGAAGGAAGAAAGAATGAGAAGATCCATGAATGAAAATAGTAACGCAGAACCAACGCAGAGAGCGAGAGACGTGAGTGGGAAGGAGAATTAATAACTCCAAAAGAAGTAGAAACACTAAAGAAATCAGAAGACGGTAAATGAAAAAGTAAATCACACCTCATACCAATCAAGAAGTAAAGGAATGAAAAAGCCTCAGAAGCAGAATGGAGGAAAGCAAACAAAGAATAAGACATGGAAGGATAAACAAACAACTATAAAAACAAGCTCAAGAGAAAGAGAACTAAATATTTGAGAAAATTTAATGCGAGCAAGAAGTGGAACAGGAAAAAAGAAAGAGAATACCGGAAGTAAACTGTGGGACACCTATGACAAACCATCAAACCTCCAATCAATATTAAGTATAGAAAGTGAGAAAATCCCCCAGAGAAAGGTATTTGATCAATCTTCAAACCAAGATAATATAATGAAAAATTCGCCAAAGCTAAAAAACAAATGACAAACCAATATGACAAAATAAAGAATGCACAATAGAGCTATCCAAACAATCAGAGAAGACAGAAAAGGCATTCTTCCAATGCCACAACTCAGATAGTCAAATGCTATTTCCACAAAAACATAACAGCTCCTTAAAGCCCCAAAGAAGAACAATTACCTATTAGGGGAAACCTAATCAGCAGAAGTTACAATAACTGAATCTCGTGTCGCAAGACATGAATACAATAAAATCTTTATAGCAAACAATTACCTAGTGTTAAGTACAATAGATGGCCAACCTAGGTTACTAGTCTAACGCCCAGCAAAAATTGTGATTTATATTGTTAAGAGTATAATGAGAAAATCATTCCACTGTACATAAACAACGTGAAAAAAATAATATTTGTCCAGAAAAACCAACCCTTCAGAAATACTGAAGCAATTCTAAAATATACATAAGACAACAGATAATACACCACACCCATACGCATATCCCTAGCACAATCCACATACATGCCCAGCTCAAGCAAATAAATTCATACAATTAGCCCTTTAACACACGCACACCACACACCTTGTCTACTGCGATGCAACCCCTGCGCACGTCCCACATCATCTTTACCACCCTTCCATATTTCACTCGGCCTCGCTGTCTCCCATCCCCCTGCACTAATGCCGCCATATGGGTTAGCGACTTATTATTCCTTGCGCCCACACATCCTACCCTCTGGCTCATACACATAACTCTTCAGCCGCATATCCCCCCAATCAATTCCGAGACTCCCCTTCCCTGCTCCCCCACTCCCTTAACATTGCCTTGTTAGCCCCCTCTTTGCCCCTCCCCTCATTCCCGCCGCACACTCCCTGCCTCTCGTTTTTTTCTCTTGTTCGCCTCCCCTCTCTTCACCCACCCCTACTCCTTCCCTTCCCCGCTCCCATCCGCCTGCGTCCCCCCTGCCATTGCCCATTTCCCTTTTTTCTCACCCTTCCCTTCCCAAACCCTCCGCTTTCCCCCTTCTCCCTACTCTCTTCACACGCCAATTCTTAATTCCCCCCTAAGCCACCACCGCTTTCTCCCTCGGCCCTTCCCCCTAGCCCCACCTTCCCTCCACCCAGGCTCCCCCTTTCCCCCTTCTCGTGGGGTAGTTCATGCCCCCCCCTGCTGTTCTTTGCTAGAGTCAAAACCCCGTCGCACAAGTAATCACACAGCACGAGCCATCTGAACGTTGCCATTACTCATGATTCCACCGGCACCCTTGACCAAAAGGGTCCACTATCCCTCCTACGCGATGATTCCACCCTAATACCAGAGAATGTACTTTCTTTTCAGCACCCCACAGAACATCTCCAAATAGACCACATACTGGGTGACACGAATAAACCGAGGTAAAGGCCACAACTAGTACAAACGAATTGAAAATAATTTCCTGTATTCTATCACACCACAGAGCAATACCAAAACAAAAATCCCTCACAAGGGGTTAAGCCCTAGTGGCCTACAATAAACACAATGGAGACTAAGCCAACACCTCTTGACATAATTAATGGAGTCACGGGAAGAGATCCCGCCCCAGAAATAAGAAGCCCAATTTCGGGAACGGACGGCCAATGACCATACCACACACCCCCCAACCTACTGGGATCCCATATACCCAGCAGTCCTCACGTGGCGTGTTTCTCAGCCACTGGTGCCTCCATTCGACACCTACCACACACTTGCATGCTCCCCCCTCCCTCCGGCAGCTCCCAGCACCTTGCGGACGTTGCCAGCCAGACTGCCTACACACTATCAATCCCCCCCCACCAAGGACATCACCCTCCGCACACCCATCACGCCCCCTCCGCTGCCCTCGACGCCCCGCCCCACCCTTCCCCCCCCTCCTGCACTTCCCAAAGTATGGTTCGTGTGAAAGATACAACAGATTGGACAGACCTCTAGTTCCATTAAACCAAAAGAAAGAAGGACAGACTCAATCAATAAGATCAGTGATGAAAAAGGGCAAAATAGCAACACAATACAGAAGATCCAAGAAAATCAAGGACAGGAGTACTAAGGTCAAAACCGATACGCTACCAAATTTGAAAACATAGAAGAAATGGATGAATATCTGAAATCCTGGGAATCACCAAAGCTCAACCAAGAAGAGATCAACAGCTTAAGCAGACCCATAATACATGAAGAAATTGAAGATGTAATAAGAAACCTCCCAACTAAAAAAAGCCCAGGCCCAGACAGTTTCACAGCTGAATTCTATAAAACATTTTAAAAAGACTTCAACCATTATTACTGAAATTGCTTAGAAGGATACTATCAGAGGGAATTCTTCCAAATTCCTTCTATGAAGCCAACATCACTCTGTTACCAAAACTAGGCAAAGATACAACCAAAAAGGAGAACTATAGACCTATCTCCTTAATGAACACAGATACCAAAATTATAAACAGGATACAAGCAAATCGCATACAGACCCACATCAAGAAGATCATCCATCATGACCAAATTGGATTCATACCAGAGATGCAGGGATGGTTCAAACTATGAAAATCAATGAACATCACCAAGCATATAAATGAACTGAAAGACAAAAATCACACCATCATCTCAATTGACACAGAAAAAGCCCTTGACAAAATGCAGCATCCCTTCAGGCTTAAAGTCGTAGAGGGAATTGGATTGGAGAGATCATTCCTCAATGTAATCAAAGCCATATACAGGAAACCCACAGCCAATATCATCCTAAATGGGAAAACGACAGAAACATTCAGTTTAAAGGTAGGAACTCAGCAAGGCTGCGCCATCACCACTCCTCTTCAATATAGTGTTGAAACACTTGCTAGAGCAATAAGGCATGAAAAGGAAATTAAAGGAGTACTAATTGGAAAAGAGGAAGTCAATCTATCCCTATTTGCTGATGATATGATTGTTTACTTACGGGATGCTTAAAACTCCACCAGAAAACTCCTAGAAATGATTAAGAGCTTCAGTAAAGTGGCAGAATACAAAATTAAACTAAAAAAATTCAGTAGCCATTCTTTACACCAACAACAAGCAAATGATGAAGGAATTCAAGGAGATCTTCCCACTCACAATAGCCTCAAAAATAATAAAATACCTTAGAACAAGCATAACCAAAGACACCAAAGATCTCTCCACCAAAAATTTTAAACCATTGAAGAAAGAAATTGAAGAAGACATCAGAAGATGGAAAAACCTCCCATGCTCATGGATTGGGAAAATTAATATAGTTAAAATGTCCATTCTAGGGCTGGAGAGATGGCCTAGTGGGTAAGAGCGCCGACCGCTCTTGCAGAGGACCCGGGTTAGATCATCAGCACCCACATGGCGGCTGAGAACCGTCTGAAACTCCAATTCGAGGAGAACTCCAATTCCAGGAGAACTCCAGCTCCAGGGGAATCCGAAACCCACTTCTGACCTCCGCGGCATTGCACGACACGGGTGCACAGACTTGCATGCAGACAGTACATTTGTACACATACAGAAATAAATAAAAATTAATAAAACAAATTAAAAAAATGTCCATTCTACTTAAACTCTTGTGTAGATTTAATGCAGTCCCAATTAAAATCCCCAAGAATTTCTTCACAGGCTTGGAAAAAAAAGGCCTTAATTTCATTTGGAAAAACAAAAGACCCTGAACAGCCAAAACAACCCTGAGTGAAAAGAGCAATACGGGGGGATATCTATACCTGACTTGAAACTATACTACAGGGCTATAGTCACAAAAACAGCCTGGTACTGGCACAAAAACAGACCTGTTGACCAATGGAAAAAAACCTAAGATCCAAACCTGAGCACATACAATTTCAGACATCTCATATTTGGCAAGGGGGCCAAGAAGACACAATGGAGAAAGCACAGCATCTTCAGCAAGTGGTGGTAGCAAAACTGGATCACCACTTGTAGAAGAATGAAATTAAACCCATACCACTTGCCCTGTACAAAAGCCAATGCCAAATGGATTAAAGACCTCACGTGAAACTCTAAACTCTGAAGGCGATAGAAGAAAAAGTTGGCGGCAGACTACAAGACATAGGTGTAGGAAAAGACTTCCTAAATCAGACAGCAGCTGCACAAGAATTAAGGTTGACAATTGACAAATGGGACCTCATTAAACTCAAAAGCTTCTGTACATCAAAACAAACAATCAAGGGAGTAAAGAGAAATCCCACAGAGTGGGAGGAAACTTTCCCTGCAGATACATCTGAAAAAGCATTGATTTCCAGAATATATAAACTACTCATAAAACAAAGAAGAAAGAAAACAAATGACCCACTTAATAGACGGAGCAAAGAGCTGAACAGAGACTTCACAAGTGAGGAATTAGAGGTGGCTGAGAAACATCTTAAGAAGTGTTCAACATTATTTTTTTGTTCCTGCGGTTCTTAGCCTCCGCCTTTAATGGCTGTGCTATCCCCACAGCACACATGTTCAACATTATTAATCATTAAGGAAATGCAAATCAAAACCACTCTTAGATATTATCTTACTCCAATAAGACTGGCTAGGATCAAGAGAACAAATGATACCAAGTGCTGGAGAGGTTGTGGGGAAACGGGAACACTCATCCACTGCTGGTGGGAATGTAAACTCGTGCAGCCACTATGGAAATAAGTGTGGAGAACCCTTGGAAGACTTGGAATGAAGTTGCCACCTGACCCAGCCATACAATTCCTAAGTCTCATCTTACTGCAGAGATACATGCACAGCCATGTTTATTGCAGCTCTCTTCACAATAGCAAGGAGCTGGAACCAACCCAAGTGCCCCTCAAGTGACGAGTGGATAGAGAAAATGTGGTACATCTACACAATGGAGGTCTATGCAGCAGTAAAGAAAAATGACATCATGAACTTTGCAGGATGGAACTAGAAGATATTATGTTAAGTCCAGTAACACAGTCCCATAAAAATGAACGAAGAATTGTATCCCTCATCTGTGGATGATAGCGCCAATTACCTACTAGTATTTCTTCTGCAGGGCTCCTTGAGCTTTGGTCCAAGTAGTTGAGAGTGGCCCATATTGCAAAGAACAAGAACAATGACAGCAACAACAACAACAACAACAGCAACAGAAAGGACTGGGTCAAAGAACTGACTGAAATGGTGAACTTCTGCTCGAAACAGTCAACTTCTATATTGAGAATTTTGAGAAAGACGGAGGAAAAGATGAAAAATGTTTAGCAGAATGCATGAGCTTCGGTGGGGTGGGAGGCTAGGGAGGGGGACATGGGTCTAGATTTGATTTGTTTTTATTTTAATTTTTTTATTTTTTAATAATAGAACATAAGTAATGAATACAGTCATCCTTCATGTAAAACCAATTTGCAAGTAGCTATGGCCAAACTTATACAGCCTGATGCCCCCATTGTCTAGCTGGGGGAACTTATATGTACTATCATGTTAATCAAATAAAAGTCCAGTATACGTTTCTGCAGTGTCATAGTTCACCCCAATCACAGCCCTTACATTCTACCATGCTCCCTTTTCTGAAGATTGTTCCCTGGGCTTTAGAAAAGGGACACAAATGGGCGAGAAATCAAACAGTCTACTTTCCCTGGAGATGTCATTTTGGACTCTGATCAGTTCAGGCTGTTTCCTTTCTATGGGTTGGCAGTTTATCCAGGAGTAAACTTTTACTCCTTCTTCTGGTTTGTCTTCCATTGCTGTGACAAAACACTCGGACCGACACCAACTTGGGGAGGAAAGGGTTTATTCAGCTTACATCTCCTGGGTCACAGTTCATCACTCAGGGAGCCCAAGGCAAGAATTCAGGGCAGGAACCTGGAGGCAGGAGCTGAAGCACAGGCCATGGAGGAATGCTGTTCACTGGCTTGCTCTCTCTTGGCTCATGCCCAGCCTGCCTTCTTATATAATACATAACCTGCCCAGGGTGGCACTACTCATTGTGGGCTGGGCCCTCCCACACTGCTCAACAATCAAGACAATACTCCACAGATGTGGCCACAGGCCAACCCAATGGAGCAAATTCCTCAATTGAGGCTTCCTCAACCCAGGTGTGTCAAGTTGACACTAAAGCTATCCAGCACACTCCTACTGATGAAGCACAAGCAGTTAGATATACAGGCATTTAAACAGTACTAATTATTATGGTAGGTTACGTTGGTATAGACACAGATGTTTGGATGGTATGCTATGGACTATAGCTTTTCTGTAAAAGCTGACAAGATCTTACTGTGGCTTATAACATCTCCTAACCAATAGAGGACTTAAGCTTGTGGCATCAGACCTGAATTATTCCTCCAAAAAGAGAGCTAATAGCCAATTAGATTTGGGATATACAGACATTGGGCCGCCACTGGTGCATAGTATTTCTAGGCAGGTGAGGTGTAGCTGATGCTGATGGAGGAGTCTTGCTTGACTCAAAGAGACCAATATTTGCTTTATTTATTTAGTGGCCTTTGGTAACATTCTCTGGCATTCCAGAGGCCAACTGTACACTTGCAAGTACGGTCTCTATATATCTTTCCCATGCTTAAACCAGGTCTTTGACAGCAGGGCCTTACCGCCTCTCTTCTTGCGGTATCCCAGTTTACCTTTACTCCCAAAAAGCCTTTACCTTTTGGGGGGGTGCTTGGATCACCTAGCCAATATCTCCTTGGCAGAATAATCCATTGCTGATAACAGAGCCCTCCTGTATTAATATATTTTGCTCAACTACCCAGCTTATATAGACTTTAGTATTATATTTGGCTCTGAATAGAGAATTATCTTTTCACAGTTCCTATGACTATCAGTCAATTAAAGAAGGCAACTATATCGCTTTTATAATTACCTCTATTACACTCAGCTCTAATTTACAGTTAGGGAATGACTTCATTACCATCATGTTTTCTTTTTTCTTTTAAAAGGAGGTAAGGAAGTCTCTCATATTAAAACTTCGTGGCACCTAAAAGGTAAAGTTCATTAGGACACATTATAAATAGTTGTTACAGTTACGATCCACAGAGATCTTTGATACCTGTAGCATTCTGAGGCTTTTCTTTCTTTTAATGTTTAGCTGGGCCAACTTTTCTGCATTAAATTTACTCAAGCAGTTTATCATTTCCTGTACATTGTTAATTTGGGAAGCTAACATAATTCCTTTAGTTAAATTATCCCAGCAGTAGAAGAAAATGTTACAAGTTGATACTGTACAACACAAACATTGTAGAGAGAATTTGTATCCATTAACCCCAAAGTTGTCATACAAATTATAAATGAAGCAGATGTGGACTACATTTTATATTTCCAATTATCTTAAATGTATTACCTTTTCTATTAAAACATTTTAACCAATGTTGTTTAACATAGACATTTTTACTTTTACTAAGACCTAGAATACCATATAATATGTAGACAAAGTTTGGGCAAATTTGGATACCTGTTAAACTCACATCAATTAACTATACCTTAATCTAATGTAGACCCATGTCCCCATGCCAACCCTCCCATCCCACCAGATTCACTGTTTCAGTCAGTTCTTGTTGCAGTCTTTTCTGTTGTTGTTGTTGTCGTTGTTATTGTTTCCAATATGCATCATTCCCCACACGGAATATTTACAACTGGGTTATTGGTGCTAGCATCCACAGATGAGGGATACGATTCATCATTTGATTTTCTGGGACTGTGTTAATTCACTTAAGATAATTTCTTCCAGTTCCATCCATTTACCTGCAAATTTCATGATGTCATCTTTCTTTACTGCTGCATAGAACTCCATTGTGTAGATGTACCACATTTTCTCTATCCACTCATCAGTTCAGGGGCATTTTGGATAGTTCTAGCTCTTCACCATTGTGAAGAGAACTGCAATGAACATGGCTATACATGTATCTCTGTGGTACGAAGAGTCTGGTGGGTATATTCCCAGAAGTGGTATGGCTGGGTCAGGCTGGGCATGTTGGTGCATGCCTTTGATCCCAGAACTCAAGAGGCAGATGCAGGTGGATTTCTGTGAGTTCAATGCCAGCCTGGTCTACAGAGCGAGTTCCAAGCCAGCTGGGGCTACAGAGAGATCTTGTCTCAAAAAGACCATAAAACAACAATAAAAAAGTAAACGTTATTTAGATAATTTCTCATTAATGATTTTGTTCTTAATAAGAAAATGTTTCTCAAACCTTGGCCTAGTCAACTCTGCAGCCTACCTACAGCCAAAAGGACAAACCCAGCATTGTTCTTATCTAAAAATTAACTGATGGCTAAATTTCTCTCTCTCTCTCTCTCTCTCTCTCTCTCTCTCTCTCTCTCTCTCTCTCTCTCTCTCTCTCTCCCCCAAATGGAGGGAACTCACACTAGGATTCCAGCCATTGCAACAGCTATCAAAGTGACTGAAAATCAAAATGAGGAAAAACGCAGTAGCTTCATGCTTTTGGAAGCCCTCATCAAGAACCTCTGATTTGAACATTTAAAATTCACCCTATTTCTGATTTCTCCCGGTTACCTGCCTAGAATTTGTGCCAAACTACTTTTGCCTTCACTTCCCCTTCCCCTCTTTGGCCCACAGAGCAACTCAAAGGGAGTTTTCTCCTGTCTATCCCTATGTTACTGGTTGTATAACTTTCAGGTATATGCATGCATTCCATGCTCACATATTATATGTGTATTTTTCAGGGGAAGGTTGAGATAATATGCTTGCCTCTGGCTTTTCATGCTACCTAAGATTTCTTTATCTCCCTTCTCTCCCCCCTGTCTAACCTCCCTCCTCCCCCCTTTAGTTCAGTACTTTCATGTTCCTCATTTTCTCCCACTGATATCTGTCTCCTATTATCTCCCCTCTCCTGAATTCCTTCTGTCCTTTGCCACCACGGTTCCCTGAATGTCCTCTCCTTATCGCTTCCCAGTTGAATAGCTTCCTTTTCCCTATTTCCCCCTGACAACATCTATTTCTTACTATTCCCTTCCCTCAGGATCTTCCTTTCTCTTTACCTCAGTGATGTTTGCTTGTTTGTTTGATTTTTCACTTTCCTGGCTCCCAATGGTACATTAGAACAGGGAGACATGATGCTGAGATTAAATTATTGTAAGATAGTCATTCTCAGGGCTCTTTTAATGTCCTTATTCCTCAGGCTGTAGATGAAGGGATTCAACATAGGGGTGACCACAGAGTACATCAAAGAGGGCACAGCACTGTTTCTGGAAGAATCTGAAAAAGCTGATCCAATATACATGCCAATCCCTGTTCCCAAAAATGAGCAAACAACTGAGAGGTGAGACCCACAAGTGGAGAAGTCTTTGTGCCTCCCAACTGAGGATGGCATGCTCAGAAGGGAGGAAACAATTTTATAGTAAGAGAAAAGAATCACTAACATGGGAATCATTCCGTACATGATACCAACCAAATATTGAACTATGTTATTTATAAAGGTGTCAGACCAGGAAAGATTAAGGACCTGAGAAGGGTCACAGAAGAAGTTAGCAATTTTGAAATGCTTGAAGTTGGTCATCTGTAATGCAAACAAAAGATGCAAGTAGAGATCCACAAAGCTAAAGAAAAAAGACACAAGAACTAAAATGACACAGAAGCGAGGGTTCATGATGATTGAGTAATTCAAAGGATGGCAGATGGCCACAAATCGGTCATAGGCCATTACAGCCAGAAGCATGACATCCATACATCCGAAAATAGTAAAAACAGACATCTGGGTGAGGCATCCCACATAGGAGATAACTGTGCTTCGAATTTGGATGTTCACAATCAAATTTGGTACTGTGGTGGAGATTAAACCAATATCAGCCCAGGACAAGTTGGAGAGGAAGAAATACATTGGGGTGTGGAGGTGGGAGTCAGAGCTAACAGCCAGGATGATGAGCAGGTTCCCAAACACAGAGACCAGGTACATGAACAGGAACACTCCAAAGAGGACAGGCTGAAGTTCTTGGTCTTCAGAGAATCCCATGAGGTAGAATTCCGAGAGAAGTGTCAGATTTTGAGATTCTGTATTGCTAGGACACCTTCAAAATACAAAAGAAGATAACAAAAACAAACCAATCAATAACATCATTATGAAGTACAGTGACCAATTCTTCAGTAGATAAGTAGATTGATTGATACATACATCAACCCACATACATATGTATACATACATGATATGTAAAAACTGTTTATTTTCTGTTTTCTATATTCGCTATCCCTAGGTGAGACTACATTCTCTTGAAGGCATTGTTGGAGAAATCTTCTTGCCTCAGGTTCTTGAACACTGGAATTATAAGTGTTTTCCAACATATCAAGACACTTTTTATACCAGACATATAGAAAGAAAGGAACAGAAAGTATTGTTGTTTGTCATTGAGATTTTTTTTTAATATTCAGAATGTATCACTTTGTGATGCTTTCTTTTGTTTTGTTTTATTTTGTTTACTTAGAGATTGGGTCTTGCTGAACAGCTCATCTATCCTCGAACACAGTATGTAGTACAAACTGTTCTCAAAGGAAAAGTCATATAAAAAAAGCTTATTGTGGTGGCCTATGCCTTTAATCCCAGCACTCAGGAGGCAGAGGCAATCAGATCTCTGTGAGTTCAAAGCCAGCCTGGTCTACAGAGCAAGCTCAATGCCAGGTAAGACTCAAAGGAGTCTTTGTATCAAAAAGACCAAAAAAAAAAGGGATCATGCCTTCATCTTCCAAGTCCTCTGACTACAAGCATGGACACCATACAATATATATTTTTTACAATTAGAATTAGCAACTGAAATCTTTATAACTCAGATGTATGCATCTTGAACAATACTTCCCATTCTTCTTCCATACTATACCCCTTTATGAAAGCCTCTCAACTGGACAAAATTAGAAGGCCACAAATATTACAGGTAATGAATTCATGTTCATAATAATATGTAGTTTAATCATTTCAGAAAAATATGAGGATCAGAAAGATTTTTCCATATTTATAAAAAGAATTTATGGAAATTTCTAAATGATAGCAAGAAGCATAAAAATACACCTTATCATATTCTAAGACAACAGTATACAATATTTTATACCAGATTGTAATTATAGCTAAAATTGACATTTTTTATAAGAATTCAAGTTCCTGTTTCATAGGGGAACATCCTGTTATGCTCTCATCTGTATCTTCAACATCTTTCATCCTTGGACTTGTCCATTTTCATTCCGTGTTTTATCAATTGCTCAAATACTAATAATCATCTAAAGATATTAAACGTGCTGCTCAAACTATTGGGTTTGAGAGACATCGAATTTTTGAGAAGCATAGATAATCAACTGGACATTTTCCATCCCATCAGACCAGGTTAATTACCCTTTTCAGGCAGTTCAGCTAGTCTCTGCTTCTTCCAGGAATCTCTGCTGATCACCCCAGCACCTTGACTGGCCTGAGTGTCTCCCAGCAGTCCTTGAGGCTCATGTAAGCTTAGGCATGGAGTGGACTAGTGAAAGTAGTCAATTTCATGGATTTGCAGAATTTTTTGAATTCTTTACTTTCTTAGCTTAACAACATTCCCTGCAGGGTGCACCACCCTGAAAACATTGTGTTGTTTACTGCCTTTAGAACATCCTGTTGTTTATTTTTCTGTAAGGAAGTTTTTAACTTGGAACACATTGCTAGACAACTCTTTCCATGTGTTGGTATCACTTTATGAGTCCATAAGAAGTGTTTATTTATTTATTTTTTTTTTGAGAAAGGGTCTTCCTGTAGCCCCAGCTGGCCTGGAACTCACTCTGTAGATGAGGCTGGCCTTGAACTCACAGAAATATGGCTGCCTCTGCCTCCAGAGTGCTAGAATTGAAGGCATGCATCATGACACTCAGCAAGAAGAAGTTTCTTATCTGCCTTTCTCTAATTACTAAGGATGCTGAGCAGTTTTAAGGTATTTCTTTGTCATTTTTAATTCTTCATGTGAGAAATCTATGTTCTGAACTACAGCACATCTGTTTATTGGGCCATTTATTTTCTTGCTACTTTTATTATTTGTGAGTTCGTTGTATATTCTGGATATTAATCCTCTCTCAGATGTGTACCTGATGAAGATTTACTCCCACTCACTGGGTTTCCTCTTCACTTCCTCGGTTGTTTCTTTTGCTGTAGAGAAGCTTTGTAGCTTGATGAGGTTCCCCTCCTTGACTGTTGACCTTAATACCTAATCCGCTGATGTCTGATTTAAAAAGTACTTTCCTGGGGCTGGAGAGATAGCCTAACGGTTAAGAGCGCCGACTGCTCTTGCAGAGGACCAGGGTTCGATCCCCAGCACCCAGATGGCGGCTGAGAACCATCTTTAACTCCAGTTCCAGGGGAATCCGACACCGTCCTCTGACCTCCTCAGCATTGCACGACATGGGAGCACAAACCTACATGCAGACAGTACACTCATACACACACTAAAAAAAGTCCTTTCCTAAGCCTACATCTTGGAGGGCATTGCCTAAGTATTCTAGCAGTGTCAGAGTTTCAGGTTGTATACTGAGGTCTTTGATCCACTTTGTGAAGGGGAAAGATAAGGATCCAATTTCATTCTTCTACAGATGGGGATCCAGTCCTGGCAGCACCGTTTGCTGAAGCTCTTTCCCCCATTAAGTGTTTTCAGCACCTTTGTCAAATACCAGGTGGCTGAAATTGTATGTACTCATGATTGGGTCTTCTATTGTGTTCCATTGATCTACTTGATAATTTTTGTGTGAGTACCATGCTGTTTTTGGTTTTATTCAAAGCCAATTTTTTATTGAAGCTTTGTGCATTTCATACAAAATTTCAAATCAGGGCTGGAGAGATGGCCTAGCGCTTGGGAGCACCGACTGCTCTCACAGAGGACCCGGGTTCGATCCCCAGCACCCACATGGCGGCTGAGAACCGTCTGAAACTCCAATTCTAGAACTCCAGTTCTAGGGGAATCCAAGACCCTCTTCTGAAGTCCGCGGCATTGCACGACACGGGTGCACAGACTTGCATGCAGGCAGTACATTCATACACATATAGAAATAAATAAAATTAATAAAAAAAATTCAAATCAAATCGAGACATTTGCCCCCCCCAGAGCTCATGCATTCTGCCAAACATGTTTTTCATCTTTTTCTCAGTCTCTCTCAAAATTCTCAATGCAGAAGTTTACTGTTTTGAGTAGTTCACCATTTCAGTCAGTTTTTTGACCCACTCTTTTTGTTGTTCTTGTGTTGTTGTTGTTCCTTCCAATTATGCATCACTCCAAAATATGCATATATGCATGCCACATATATCATGAGTTTTAGCATTTTCAGCTTATGATTTTTTTCTTTATTAGGAAGAGAGATGTCATGATTGAAGGCTCCTCCTTGGCAAGCCCAAACCACCATCAATTCTGCCATTGTGCTCCACACTGGGGTTTTCCCTTCCCATGGTCACCAAATGAGGTCCAGTAAGCACTGCATCCTTTCTTGCTCTTCCTGTACTGGTCTCCATGATACAGACTGGGTAGTCCAATAATGGCAGTCTATACTCTGAAGAGGCTGGAACCCCAGTAGTAACTCAGTCCACAAGTTGGATGTCTCAGCAGTCCCCATCTGGCACTGAAGGTTTGGAGGATTCTTGGAGAGACATGAGTCTTCAGTCCATGTTGGAAGGTTGAAAAGCTGTGTCTTCTCATGTCTTTGAAGGATGGCAAAAGAAGTGGCAGCCACAGGGTAGCTGCACTTGCAAGGAAGGCAGGCAAACAACAGTGCTCTTTTTTTTTTCACTTTTTGTCTTTTTACTAAGATCTCAAGTTTTATACCTGAAATACAATATCTCAGGTCTAACTATTTACTTATTTCTGGTTATACTTTCCTTTTGGATGTTTAAGGCCACACAGCGCAGGTTGAACAAGGTTTTTGTTTTCTCAAGATCATTTCAGGATCTTGTCCTCAAGTGTCACTCAGGTTTTTGGGTTTTGTTTTGTTTTGTTGTTTATTGGGGGGGGGCTAGCTCCTTTTGACTTTTCAATCGACAGTTCCATCCACTCAAGGACAAAGTCAGGTTTTGCTAGACAAGGCTTCCCTTTTTGAAGCATGAGCAGACATCCCTCTTTATAGACTGGACACTGGCTGAAGTTCCATTAGTGGATCTTCAAGGCTTCCCTGCACAGGAACACTGGTGACTCACATTTGCAGGACATTTCAAGAGATGCCCCCATGCATATTGCCCAGGGACTTATTTGACCTCTGAGGGCAAGGAACAAAGTTATCTCTTAAAACCCTTGGCCAAATTAGTATGGGCATTAAGTATGATCATTGACCATCCAGAAAGGCTAAGTTACACAAGCCTGATACTTTTAACTATTTTGTAATAGTTTAGAAAAGTCTTGGATAAAAGCTCAAGCAACCTTGTATAAGAAAAGCTAAGAAGCACTCCCATAAAATAAATACTGCGGTTAGACATGATGTCATGACAAACAAGTTTTTCCTCATTCTTTTGATCTTATATTACTCTAAAATATGGATATATACCCTCCCCCCAAATTTTAAAATACCTAAGTCTGAAAATAAATGGTAGCTTAGTTCTAGAACCTGTTAAGTGATTCACAATATAAGAGCACATTTGTTTTCAGATCATGAGGAATATAACATTAACATTGCTCAGTTGGCCTTACAACAAGGTAATTGGTGCTAGCATTCACAGATGAAGGATACCATTTGCTGTTTGTTTTTCTGGGACTGTGTTACTTCAGTTAACATGATAACTTCTAGTTCCATCCATTTACCTGCAAAGTTCATGATGTCATCCTTCTTTACCACTGCATAGAACTCCATTGTGTAGATGCACCACATTTTCTATATCCACTAGTCAGTTGAGGGGCACTTGGGCTGCTTCCAGCTCTTCGCTATTGTGAAGAGAGCTGCGATAATCATGGCTGGGCATGTATCTCTCTAGTAAGATGAGTCTTGTGGGTATATACCCAGGAGTGGTATGGTTGGGTCAGGGGGCAAGCTCATTTTGAGTCTTTTAAGTGTTCATCACACTGCTTTCCATAGTAGTTGTATGAGTTTACATTCCTACCAGCAGAGGATGAGTGTTTCCCTTTTCACACAACTTCTCCAGCATTTAGTATCATTTGTTTTCTTGATCATAGCCAGTCATATCGGAGGGAGATGATATCTTAAAGTAGTTTTAATTTGCATTTCTTTAATTATTAGCAATGTAGAACACTTTTTAAGATATTTCAGCCATCTCTAATTCCTCACTTGTGAAGTCTCTGTTGAGCTATTTGCTTCAACTTTTGAGTGATCCATTTGTTTTCTTTCTTCTTTGTTTTTTGAGTAGTGTATATATTCTGGAAATCAATGCTTTGTCAGATGTATCTGTGGTGAAATTTTCCTTCCACTCTATGGGTTTTCTCTTCACATACTTGATTGTATGTTTTGATTTACAGAAGTTTTTGAGTTTAATGTGGTCCCATTTGTCAATTGTTGACCTTATTTACTGTGCAGCTGCTGTCTGATTTACGAAGTCTTTTCTTATCCCTATGTCTTGTAAGCTGCTGCCAAATTTTTCTTCTATCACTTGCAGAGTTTTGGGTTTCACATTGAGGTCTTTGATAATTTTGGAGTTGACTTTTGTACAGGGTGAGAGTTAGGGGTTTAAATTTATTCTTCTGCAATTGGTGATTCAGTTTTGCCAACACTATTTGCTGAAGATGCTATCTTTCCTCCATTGTGTCTTTTTGGCCCCCTTGTCAAATATGAGGTGGCTGAAATTATATGTGCTCAAGTTTGGAGCTTCAGTTTTATTCTTCTACAAGTGGTGATTTGGTTTTGTCAACACCATTTACTAAAGATGCTGTCTTTCCTCCATTATGTTTTTTTGACCCCCTTGTCAAATATGAGGTGGCTGAAATTGTATGTGCTCAAGTTTGTATCATCAGTTTTGCTCCATCAGACAACAGGTCTGTTTTTTTGCCAGTACCAAGCTGTTTTATGATTATAGCCCTGTAGTACAGTTTGAAGTCTGGTATAGAGAATGCCCTGTATTGCTCTTTTCACTCAGGGTTGCTTTGGCTATTCAGGGTCTTTTGTTTTTCCATGTGATATTAAGGATTTTTTTCCAAGCCTGTCAAGAAACACTTGAGGATTTTAATTGGGATTGCATTGAATCTGTACATTAATTTTTATATTAATTTAGGTATAATGGAACTCTTTATTATATTAATTTTTCCTATCCATGAGCAATGGAGGTCTTTCCATCTTCTGATGTCTTCTTCAATCTCCTTCTTCAGGGATTTAATTTTTTTGTAGAGATCTTTGGTGTCTTTGGTTAGTTTTGTTCCTTGGTATTTTATTGTTTTTGAGGCTATTGTGTTTGGCAAGGTCTCCTTGTATTCCTGCTTCAGTTGCTTGTTGGTGATGTAAAAAACTGCTACTGATTTTTCTAGGTTAATTTTTTATCCTGCCACATTACTGAAACTCCTAATCATTTCCAGTTTTCTGGTGGAATTTTTAGCATCACATAGGTGAACTATCATATCATCAGCAAAAAGGGATAGCTTGACTTCCTCTTTCCAGTTAGTACTCCTTTAATTTCCTTTTCTTGCCTTATTGCCCTAGCAAGTGTTTCAAGCACTATACTGAAGAGTAGTGGTGATAGGGATCAGCCTTGCTGAGGTCCTACCTTTAAGGGGAATGAATCTGACTTTTCTCCATTTAGGATGATGTTGGCTGTGGGTTTCCTGTATATGGCTTTGATTACATTGAGGAATGATCCCTCCAATCCAATTCCCTTTAGGACTTTAAGCATGAAGGGACGCTGGATTTTTGTTAAAGGGTTTTTCTATGCCAAGTGAGATGATCTGACTGTGTGGGTTTTGTCTTTCAGTCAATTTATGTGTTTTCTGATATTTATTGATTTTCATAAGTGGAACCATCCCTGGATCTCTGATAAGAATCCAATTTGGTCATGATGGATGTTCTTTTTGATGTGGGTCTATATGTACTTTGTAAGTATTTTGTTGAGAATTTTTGCATCTGTGTTCATTAATGACATGGATATATAGTTATCCTTTTTGATTGTATCTTTGCCTGGTTTTGGTATTACAGTGATGTTGACTTCATAGAAGGAATTTGAGAGAATTCCCTCTGCTTGTATCCTTCTGAACAATTTGAGTAATAATGGTTGTAAGTCTTTTTTTAATGTTTTACAGAATTCTGCCGTGAAACCATCTGGGCCTGGGCTTTTATTAGTTGGGAGATATCTTATTACATCTTCAATTTCTTCATATATTATTGGTCTATTTATTCTGTCAATCTCTTCTTGGTTGAGCTTTGGTGATTTCCAGGATTGCAGATATTCATCCATTTCTCCTAGGATTTCAAACTTAGTAAAGGTTTTTGAAGTATTCCTGTATGATTGTCTAGATCTTTTCATTGCCTGTTGTGATATTCCCCCCTTTCATCATGAATTCTATTAGTTTGGAGTTGTTTTTTCTTTGTGTTGGTTAACTGGGCTAGAGCTGTGTCTATCTTTTTATTCTCTCAAAAAACCAACTTTTGGATGCATTGATTTTTTGTATTGATTTCTTTGTTTCTACTCCATTGATTTCAGCTCTGATTTTTGTAATTTCTTCCTGTCTGTTGTGTTTAGGATTCATTTGTTGTTGTCTCTCAAGTGCTTTTAGCTACAGTGTTAGATTGTTCACTTGTGTTCTTTCTGTTTTTATAATGTAGGCACCCAGGGTTATAAAATTCCCTCTTAGGACTGATTTTAAAGTATCCCATAGGTTTTGTTGTGTTGTATTATCATTGTCATTCAGTTCTCAGAATGCTTTTATTTCCTTGTTTATTTCTTCCCTGACCCATTCATTATTCAGGAGTGTGCTGTTTAGTCTCCATGTCTTCTTGTAGATAGTAGGGCTTACCCTAGTGTTGATATTGAGCTTTATTGCACTCTGGTCTGATATAATGCATGGAATTATTTCAGTCTTTTGTATTTGTTGAGGTTTTTTCTGTGTCCCAGTATGTGGTCTATTTTAGGGAATGTTCCCTGGGGTGATGAGTAGAAAGTGTATTCTCTGGAATTTGGGAGAATATTCGTTAGATGTCTGTGAGGTCCGTTTGGTGTATTGTATCATTCAGTTCAGATATCTCTCTGTTTATTCTGTCTGGTTGACCTGTCCAAAGGGCTCAGTGTCATATTGAAGTCCCCTACTATGAGTGTGCTGGGGTTAATCTGGCCTTGAGGTCCTGGAGAATTGTCTTTATAAAGTTTGGTGCACCAGAGTTTGGTGCATATATATTCATGATTGTGAAATCTTTATGGAAAATTGTTCCTTTGATAAAGATGTAATGGCCCTCTTTGTCTCTTCTGATTTCTTTTACTTTGATGTCTATTTTGTCTGACATTAAAATAACAATTCCTGCTTTCTTTTTGGTACCATTTGCTTGAAATATTTTTTTCCATCCCTTCACCTTAAATTGGTGCCTATCCTTGAGGGTGAGATGGGTTTCTTGTAGACAACATATGGATGGGTTCTGTTTCCTAATCCAATCTCCCATCTATATCTTTTCATTGAGGACTTTAGTCCATTAATATTTAAGGTTATGACTGATAGGTTTGTGTTGCTTCCTTTTACCTTATTATCCATTTGCATTTTTGATCTAGGTTTCTACTACTGCAATTATGCTTATATTAGTTTCTCTTTCTAGGTGCCTGGGGATAGTTGCTCCTCTATTCTGTCCTTTGAATTGCTTCAAGTATTCTCTGAAGGGCTGGCTTTCTGGACATGTATTCTATCATTTGTTTATGTCATGGAAGATTTTTCTCTCTCCTTCAAATATAATCAACATTTTTGCTGGGTATACTAACCTGGGTTGGCATGTATAGTCCTTTAATACTGGGAATGCTTTGCTCCACATTCTTCTTGATTTCATAGTTTGCACTGAGAAATCAGTTATAATTCTGATGGGCTTCATCTTATATGTAACTTGTTTTTCTCTTGTGGCTTTCAGAATTTTGTCTTTGTTTTCAGTGTCTAGCATTTTAACTATGATATGGTGTGGGGAGTTTCTTTTCTGATCTTGTCTGCTTGGAGTTCTATGTGCTTCTGGAATTTCTATTGGTTTTTCTTAGTTCGGGGAAATTTTCATCTGTTATTCTGTTGAAGATCTGATCAATACCATTCTCTCTTGGGATTCTCCTCCTTCCTCTAGTCCTATGATACAGAGGTTTGATCTTTTCATAGTGTCCCACAGTTCCTGGTTGTTCCACCCTTGTGTATTTTTAAATTTTTCATAATCTTTACTTGAGGTTTTTAGTTGTTCTGTGTTATCTTCCAGGTCTGATATTCTTTGCTCTGCTTCCTCCATTCTACTTCTGAGGCTTTTTCCCTTCCTGTCCTCTTGATTGGATGAGTGTTCAATTTCCTCTTTCACTTCATCCTGTAATTTATTTAGTATTACCACTTCCTTTTGGAGCTTCTCAATCTCTTCCTGTTGCTCATTGCTTTGCTACTTGGTTGCGTTTTTCTGTTTTTTGTTTCTTACAGCATGAGATCTTTTCAGTGTTTCCACTTCCTTCCAGAGTTTGTCATTCTTTCACTATAGTTTTTCTGGCATTTATCATTTTCTCTCTCTCTAGGTCCTTCTTGAGATTTTCATTCTCTCCTTAGTTCTCTGGCTTGTTCTTTATATTCTTTAATTTCTTTGAATATGTCTGCAATTGTTCCTCTAAGGTCTGTGTTCTGGGCCACCCTCAGGGAGATCCCACTGTAGGAATCAACCACAGAGTTGGTAGAGCTTGGTGTGGAATTATCTTGCACCTTTCCCATGTTGTCCCTTTTTCTGGCCCTGGCATGTGGGTTTCCCTTTGCCTGTATTCTGAGGCAAATCCTAAATGCCTCTTCACTGTGTTGAAGGCTTGCTTTGCTTTCCTCCTTCAGATGACTTTTTTTTCCTCTCCTTATTTTTGGAGTGTTGATTTGTCTAGGTTTCAGGCTTTCAATTTTGTTTATATATTGGAAGTCTATCTCACTCTTCCCTTTCTGTTCTGAAGGTTCTCCAAAACCAGGTAGGGAACAACCCAGTTGGTACACTGCTGAGCACTGTGCTCACTCTGCTTCCTGCCATCTAGTCTCTTTAGATTGTTTCTAAGGTTTGGTGATGAGGGACTACATGTATCTTGTGTTCACTGTTTCATTTATTGCCTTGACTAGCGCCCCAGAAACACTATTGTGGTCGCACTTGGACACTCCCTCAGCAATTCCAGTTGAGAGGGAGGAATGCCTCCCTTAGCCTGGTCTGTGCTTCAGGTGGTCCTGGGAAACCCGTATCTAAGGTCTGTGCATTTGTCTCACAGTGGCAACAGGCCCACATTTTTTGTTATTAATTTATTTTTTATTTTTGTTTTATTTTATTTATTTATGTGTATGAATGTACTGTCTGCATGTAGGTTTGTGCACCCATGTCGTTCAATGCCGCAGAGGTCAGAAGAGGGTGTCTGATTCCACTGGAACTTGAGTTCTCATGGAATTGGAGTTTCAAACGGTTCTCAGCCACTATGTGGGTACTAGGGATCGAACCCGGGTCCTCTGCAAGAGTGGTTGGCGTTCTTAACCACTAGGCTATCTCTCCAGCCCCAGGCCCACATTTCATACCAGCTAGCAGGGTGACTCTGCCCCAACAGCCACACAAGACAATGATACAATCATCCAAAAATCTGACTGGCTGAAGTGCCCGGCTCCTACCTTTGTTTCAGGTGGTCCTGGAGAATCCCTGATCTAAGGCCTGTGCACTCAGCATGCTGTATTTAAAACTACAACTTTGTGGGAGATCTCCCAAGGCCTCCTGAAGCGCAGGTAGGTAGGTAGGTAGGAGCTGGGTGCTTGAGCAAGGTGATTATTGTTTGATTTAATCAGGTTAATCTAGCTGCTTTTGGTTTAACTGGCTTTTGTGGCTGTGGGGGCGGAATTATCCTCCAGCTGGTATAAAAGGTAGGGTTGTGTGAGGCTTCAGATCAGAGATCCCCCAAGACCTCTTGAAGCACAGGTATTTAGGAGCTGGGCGCTTCAGCAAGTCAGAATGTTGTTTGACTTAATCTAGTTAATCTAGTTGTTTTGGGTTTAACTAGCTTTTGTGGCTATGGGGGCGGAGTTATCCTCCCAGCTGGTATAAAAGGTGGGGTTGTGTGAGTCTTGAGATTGGAGATCTCCCAAGACAACCTGAAGTACAGGTACTGGGGCACAGGCTAAAGAGCACCACCACCACCACTACCACCCCCTACCCCACCCCTGCCCTGCCAACTGGGATTACAAAGGCATCTGAAGGAGGCAATCAAAGCAAGCCTTCAATACAGTGAAGAGGCATTTGGGACTCACATTGGAATACAGGCAAGGGGAAGCCCATATGCCAGGAACATGAAGAAGAGACAACACAGGAAAGGGGCAGGATAATTCTGCACCAAACCTATGGAAGATTCCTACAGTGGGATCCCCCTGGGGATGGCTCAGGACACAGACATCAGAAACACAATTGGGAACATATTTAAAGAACTACAGGATTTTAAAGGACAAATCAAAGAATTAAGAAAAGAGAAGGAAGAAGGAAGTGGAAACACTGAAAAGATCCCATGCTGAAAAAGATAAGGAAACCAATCCACAAAGCAAAGAGCTACAGGAAGGGATTGAGAAGCTCCAAAAGGAAGTGGAAGTAGTAAAGAAATCATAAGAGGAAATGAAAATGGAAATCAAACACTCATCCAGTCAAGAGGAAAGGAATGGAAAAAGCCTCAGAAACAGAATGGAGGAAGCAGAACAAAGAATATCAGACCTGGAAGGTAACACATAACAACTAAAATCCTCAAGGAAAGATTATGAAAAATTTAAAAATACACAAAAGTGAACAACCAGGAACTGTGGGACACTATGAAAAGATCAAACCTCCACATCATAGGAATAGAGGAAGGAGAAGAATCCCAAGAGAATGGTATTGATCAGATCGTCAACACAATAATAGACGAAAACTTCCCCAAACTAAAAAAAGACAAACCAATACAAATAGAAGAAACACATAGAACTCCAAACAGAAAAGATCAGAAAAGAAACTCTCCATGCCACATCATACTTAAAATGCTAGACGACCAAAACAAAGACAAAAATCCTTAAAGCCACAAGAGAAAAACAACATGTGACCTATAAAGGGAAACCTATCAGAATTACGACTGACTTCTCAGTACAAACTATGAATGCAAGAAGAACGTGGAGCAAAGCATTCGCAGTGTTAAAGGACAATAGATGGCAACCCAGGTTACTATAGCCAGCAAAAATTTCAATTATAGTTGAAGGAGAGAGAAAAACCTTCCATGACATAAAAAGGATGAAAGAATATATGTCCAGAAAACCAACCCTTCAGAGAATACTTGAAGCAATTCAAAGGACAGAAGAAAGGAGCAACCATCCCCAGGCACCTAGAAAGAGAAATCAATAAAAGCATAACTGCAGAAATAGAAACTTAAACCCAAACTGCAAATGGATAACAAGGCAAAAGGAAGCAACACAGACCTATGATTCACGACCTTAAATTTTAATGGACTAAATTCCCCAATCAAAAGACATAGACTTGGAGATTGGATTAGGAAACAGAATCCATCCATATGCTGTCTATAAGAAACACATCTTACCTTCAAGGACAGGTACCACCTTAAAGTGAAAGGAGGGAAAAAATATTCCAAGCAAATGCTACCAAAAAAGAAAGCAGGTGTTGCTATTTTAACATCAGACAAAATAGACTTCAAAGTAAAAGAAATCAGAAGAGACAAAGAAGGCCATTACATTTTCATCAAAGGAACAATTCACCAAGAAGATTTCACAATTATGAATATATATGCCCCAAATTCTGGTGCACCAAACTTTATAAAGACAATTCTCCAGGACCACAAGTCACAGACTAACCCCAGTACACTCATAGTGGGAGATTTCAATACCCCACTGAGTCCTTTGGATAGGTCAACAGGACAAAAAATAAACAGAGAGACATCTGAACTGAACGATATGATACACCAAATGGACCTCATAGACCTCTACCGAACATTCCATCCTAATACCAGAGAATACACTTTCTACTCAGCACCCCACGGAACATTCTCCAAAATCGACCACATCCTGGGACACAGAAGAAACCTCTACAAATACAAAAAGATTGAAATAATTTCATGCATCCTGTCAGACCACAGTGCAATGAAGCTCAACATCAACACCAGGACAAGCCCTCCTGCCTACAAGAACACATGGAGACTAAACAACACACTCTTGAATAATGAATGGGTCAAGGAAGAGATAAAGAAAGAAATAAAAACATTCCTGGAACTGAATGACAATGACAATACAACACAACAAAACTTATGGGATACCTTAAAAGCAGTCCTAAGAGGGAAATTTATAGCCCTGGGTGCCTACATTAGAAAAACAGAAAGAGCACAAGTGAATGATCTAACACTGCAGCTAAAAGCACTTGAGAGGCAACAACAGATGAACCCTAAATGCAACAGACAGGAAAAAATAACAAAATTCAGAGCAGAAATCAATGAAAAAGACACAAAGAAAACAATACAAAAAATAAATGAATCCAAAAGTTGGTTCTTTGAAAGAATAAACAATATAGACAGACCTCTAGCCCAGTTAACCAAAAGAAAGAGGTACAACTCCAAATCAATACAGTCTGTGATGAAAAGGGAAATATCACAACGGACAAGGAAAAGATCCAGAAAATCATAAGGGAATACTTCAAAAAACTGTACTCTACCAATTTTGAAAACCTAGAAGTAATGGATGAATATCTGAAATCCTGGGAATCACCAAAGCTCAACCAAGAAGAGATCGACAGCTTAAAAAGACCCATAATACAAGAAGAAATTGAAGGTGTAATAAGAAACCTCCCAACTGAAAAAAACGCCCAGGCCTAGACCGTTTCACAGCAGAATTCTATAAAACATTTCAAAAAGATCTACAACCATTAATACTGAAATTGTTTAGAAGGATACAAACAGAAGTAATTCTCCCAAATTCCTTCTATGAAGCCAACATCACTCTATTGCCAAAACCAGGCGAAGATACAACTAAAAAGGAGAACTATAGACCCATCTCCGTAATGAACACAGATGCCAAAATTCCAAACAGGATACTGGCAAATAACATACAGACCCACATCAAGAAGATCATCCATCATGACTGTATTAGTCAGGGTTCTCTAAAGAAACAGAAGTAACAGGACGAATATATAGCTATATACAATTTATTGATTTGCTCACGTGACAGAGTTCAAGGAGTCCAACAGTAGCTGCACCACACTGGAAAGGCCGAGAGAATCCAGGGAACTGCTCAGTCCGCAAGGCTGGATGTCTCAGTAGTCCCAATCCAATGCTGAAGGCCCGAATGGATTCCAGGAGATCTGCCAGTCTCAATGCACGCTGGGATCCGAAAGGTTGATCACAGCAGCAAGACAAACTCACCAGATGAGAGAGGCAAGCCGCAGGAGAAAAGAAGGGACCAGCTCCTTCTGCCGAGGCCTTAAATACTGCCTGCCGGCAGAAGTCAATGCCCACATTAGGGGTGGGCCATCCGGATGAGGCGGTCCAATCAGAAGACCCTGAGTCCAGTCAAGTTGACACCCAGTATTAACCATCACAAGTCCACCCCTTGTCAAATTGACACCCAATAAATAGCCTCTCCTTATGTTATGCTTAAATGTCAATTGCAAACGATGGCAGGGTCATAATTCCACCTAACATGTTATAAGTATCTCATGTGCAATAGCAAAGCATTATATCTTAGAGTAGGTGGTAATGTCCTTGAGAAGAACTTAGTCCTTCAGTATCTAATAACCTAAATATGACAACACTTAACACCTTATCTCAGTTGCCACATTCCATTCAAAATGCGGAACAACAAAAGTAGCCACTGTAAGAGTACGATCTATATATATATTATACACACACACACAGATAAGATATATTATATTATATATATATATATATATGAACAAGCACATTCTTACCAAATAGGACAAAAGTTAATATCTCTTATAATCCATGTTTCTGCAATTGGTCCCGTGGCCCCTCTGCTGATCTCAGCTGATATTTATGACCTTCTTCTACTACCCATTCCGTATTTCTCCACCATCAGCAAGCCCCTCTGCAGGTCTTGGTGTTTTCCCTGGAGGAGTGACCATACCTTCATCCCTGAAGATTCTGGGCCGTTTCGTTTATTGTCTGTCTGGTTTGGGTTGTTGGGGTTTCTGTTTTCCCATTGACTTAATCATAGGACATGGTAGCACCCGAAGGCACCCTACAGCATTCCTGCCTTCCAGACAGACTCTTCCTTGCCCCCCTTGTTGGAGAAAAAGTTCCATTCCCCAGATCGTCTGGATCAATCACTCTTCCCACTACTGTTATTCCTTCCTAGCCTGTTGGCTTACTGGCAGTAGAAGCCCAAAGTGTCCAGAGGAGTCTTAGCTTTCCAGTTCACTGGAACGTTTGCTTTGTTTCCTGGCAAAAGCACTCCACCATTGGAGCCAAAACATCTAGACCCGCGAACGCAAGGTTGTGGGTACAGGAAGCAAAAATTTTCCTACTGGGTCACTAGGGGTGATAGTAGTGAGTGCGAATGGAAGTGGAATCATTCACTTCAACCACTTTGGCTCCTGGTGGGGACCCATCTATGAATTCTGCTCTGGCTTAAGGAGAAAACAGTACATATAGGGATGTGATGACTTCAAGCATTTAGTACTGCTGTCTGGAGAAACCTTTGCCCCCAGCCCTCCAGCGGTATTGACTACCTAATTGGCACTACTGTTGTTGAACTGTTTGTCTTCAAGAGTCCATGGGCCATCAAGGAGGCACACATTTCCATCGTTCTATCAAGCCAGCCCAGCTGCCTTCTGGGTCCGGGTGGGGAAAGGGACCATGGTAAATTAAATAAGGTTGTAAGACCAGTGGGTGGATTTAACTAATAAACGAAAGACCAAGTGGATGGGATACCATGACCATTGGGCCCACAGTCACCACTTTCTTTGGCTGTTGAATTGCGTAAGGAGTAGTTCCCTGGTCAGAAGCACATGCTGTGTGAGGAATCCCATGATGTGAGGTGGATATAATTAAGGCATTCTGTAAGTCCCTGGGTGATAGTTTTGGCAGAAGAAAGACGACCGAAGAAGCAGAAGCATAAGAAGACATCAGAAGAGACACCGAAAAGAACAGAAGCATTACATGCAGGAAAGGAAAACCCATAACCAGAATAAGTATCATTCCTGTAAGGACAAAACGATGTCCCCTCCATGCTGGAAGTGGGTCCCCCTCTGTAGGTCAAACCTGCCACCCAGGTTGCTGGCTGGTCACCCGTGGGAATAGCACCATATTGGGAGGCTCAATGTTGGTCTCTACTGTTAGCAAATCTGGCACTCAGCAGATGCTGTAGCCAGATCAGATTTGGTGAGTGGAAGTCCATGTGTCGAGCCCATGCATAACCCCATCTCTGCCACCATGCCACTTTGTTCATGGGCCCATTGAGCAAAACAGGGATAGCTGGAGAAAGAGGCTGTCTATCCACAGAACGAGTCATACGATCTACTTGATTATTAAAATCATCCTCTGCTGAGATCAAATTTTGATGAGCATTTACATGAGAAACAAGTATCTTCACATCCTTAGACCATTCAGAGAGCTCTATCCACATACTTCTCCCAAATGTCTTTTCTC
This sequence comes from Rhizomys pruinosus, assembly GCA_009823505.1. Taxonomy (NCBI): domain Eukaryota; kingdom Metazoa; phylum Chordata; class Mammalia; order Rodentia; family Spalacidae; genus Rhizomys; species Rhizomys pruinosus. The sequence continues at coordinate 3,599,267 of VZQC01007972.1, forward strand.
ACCAATTTTCCAGTCAGCTCCTTCAAGTCCTGACCAGCAGCCCAACATGGCTACAGCCTATGAATCAGTATATAATCAAACTTCTGGCCATTTCTCTTTCCAGGCAAAATGCACAACCATGTGGCACTGCCCGAAGTCTGCCCACTGTGAAGACTTTCTTCACCTGCTGTCCTTAGGGTTGTTTCAGAAATAGGGTGTAATGCTGCCGCTGTCCCCCTCTGGGTGGTGCCTGCATAGTGTGCAGGACCAGAACCATCAGTAATCCAGGCTCTAGTCTTCTCTTCCTCAGTGAACTGATTATAGGGAAAGCCCCATGAAGCCATAGGTTCTTGCTTAAGCACAGGAGGCATTTGTAACAGGAGTGGGAACCGTAGGTATTTGGGCAAGTTCTTCATGTAACTTGCTTGAGCCCTCAGGGCCTGCCCAGGAGGGGACCTGTCTCCTTCCTTTCCCCGTATGTACCACTTTCATTTGACAATGGACTGTTGCTGTGCAGTCCTACCTTACTTTATGATCTGTTGGGTCAGATAACACCCAGCTCGTGATGGGCAGCTCAGGTTGCGTGGTGGCTTGGTGGCCCATTGTCAGATGTTCAGTTTCCACTAAGTCTCAATAGCAGGCTAAGACCTGTCTCTCAAAAGGAGAATAGTTGTTTCAGATGAAGGTAGAGCCCTACTCCAAAATCCCAAGGGCCTCCAATGTGATTCCCCTATGGGAACCTGCCCACATACTCCAGACAGCATCTCTATATCTGCCACTGATACCTCAGCACCATTGAGTCTGCTGGACCATATGGCCCTAGGGGGCAGAGCAGCCTGCATTGCAGCCTGGACCTGTTGAAGCGCCTTTTCTTGTTCCAAGCCCCACTCAACGTTTGCTGCCTTCCGAGTTACCTGCGATATATGGGTCGTAGTAACACAACCAGATGAAATGTGCTGCCTCCAGAATCCAAAAAGGCCCACCAAACCGTTTGTGCTTCTTTCTTTGTGGAGGAGGGGCCAGGTGCAACAACTTATTCTTTACCTTTAGAAGGAATGTCTCTGCAAGCTCCACACCAATGAACTCCTAAAAACTTCACCGAGGTAGATGGCCCTTGAATTTTAGTTGGATTTATTGCCCATCCTCTCATGCGCATCTGCTTTACCAACAAGTATAGACTAGCTGCTACCTCTGTTCACTGGGTCCAATCAGTATAACATCATCAATATAGTGGACAAGTGTGCTATTCTGTGGAAGAGGTGGCGATCAACTGATCATTCTAACTAAGTTATGGCACAAGGCTGGAGAGTAACATACCCCTGAGGTAAGAAAGTAAAAGTATATATTGTTGGCCTTGCCAGCTTAAAGCAAATTGCTTCTGTTGGTCCTTATGAACAGGTATTGAGAAGAAAGCATTGGGCAGATCAATAGCTGCATACCAGGTACCAGGATACATATTAATCTGCTCAAGTAAGACACCACATCTGGTACAGAGGCTGCAATTGGTTTCAATACTTGGTTGAGTTTTTGTTAGTCAACTGTCATTCTCCATGATCCATCTGTATTTTTCACAAGCCAAATAGGAGAGTTAAAGGGAGATGTGGTAGGAATCACCACCCCTGCATCTTTCAAATACTTCATGGTGGCACTAATTTCTGCACTCCCTCCAGGGATACGATACTCTTTTGGGTTCACTATTTTCTGTCTTTTGGTAGAGGCAACACCAATGGTTTCATTTGGCCTTTCCAACCATAATACCCCTTTCTCCACAGGTCAGGGAACCAATTGTGGGGCTTCTGCCAATTTCTAATTATATCTTTCCCAATTATACATTCTGGTTCTGGGGAAATACAACCGGATGAGTTCTGGACCCACTGGGCCCACCGTGATGAGCTCGGACTTCATCCAAAAACTCCATTTATCACTTGACCTCCATAGGCCCCTACTTTTAATGGAGGGCACACTGCTTTTTTAGGGTTCTGGGATCAGTGTAAACAGAAACCGTATCCACTCGGCCTCTAAAACGTCTGATTTATTTCCTTTTCCCAGTGTCGTTAACCTAGTAAAGGCCTCGGTACTATGGGGAAGGACAGGAGAACGGAACAGCATAATTCTTTGTTATTGTGACAAGGTCCTTCCTCATGGAAAAACCTGGCCACCCTTCATTCAAGGGGGTTCTGGGTCTGTGAACTGTCTCAAGTCTGGAACTGGTTAACTGGACGGGATTCCCTACTCCTAAAATCAAATGTTGACTTCCTGTCATTTGTTCTAGAGCTTTTCTGCTTTCACAGATCAAATAAATTCTTAGTAGGCTTTATGTATTTGGTTCCTGGGACGCCATGATTAATTAGCCAGTTCCAAAGATCATTTCGGGTCATGCAATTATAGGTATTGTTTTGCCTTTCCAACCATTATGATAATTACTGTAACTACGCTCATCTGGTCTTATTCAGTGCTGCCACCTGACTGCTACCCTGAGGTCCTGTTAAACCTATTACGTGTACATTTAATTTATGCAAATGCGCAACCAACTTCTCTAACTGCTAAGCTCTGGCCTAAGAAATAGAAGCAAAAAACAAGCTCTTCAATTGTTATGGTGTCTCTTCTCGTTACTTTCCATCTTTATTACACTCGTGAATGGCATATCTTGCGGGCCTCATCTTGTAGAGGATGTGTTTTAACAGTTAGAATCCATGAGAGCATGCACCATCCGCCTGACCTCACAAATCCCTTCATCAATACTAAACAAAGGAATATCAGGCATCTCTAACTAGTGGTTAGTAGGCCATGTTTTAATAAATCCATCAGCCAACCATTCAAAAAACTTTTAACACCTTTTTTTAAATGCTCGAGCTTCCATGTTAAACCTAGATCTCTACTCAGTGGGCTCATATCGATGAACTCAGTATGATCCAATTTTCTATTCCTTCCACATTTATCCCCACACCCTTACAATCACTTCCCACCACATATTCCTTAGGCTTCTGCTAGAATGAATAAGCAAACATTAATTTCCTTAGTGGTATAAACCCACCTCTCACGGACCACACTTTCTATCTTACTTTGAGGGGCTTTCTTAGACTTCAATCTGTTTATAGGTCTATTCGATGGCACACAATTGTTGGCCCCTGGGGACTTAGCTCTCCCCCCCCTCCCCCCCCCCCCCCCTCCCCACTGTGAGGGGAGATTAGTGGAAGATTAGTTCATCCGGAAGGGTGGGGAGAGGATCGCAGGGTTGGGATTCTCTGCTGAGGGTGGGGAGATTAATTTCTCAGATAAAGAAAATCCCTCAGAATCTGCGGGTTCAAAATCCTCCTCATCGTGTTTCTCCCACACATGTCCATCCAGTTTCAGGGTTCCCCCCTTTCCCCACCAGTGCTCACACTTTAACTGCTGACACTCATCGTGGCTGGGAATTAAATTTGCGCTGTAAATCAGCCAATCATATAATAAAGGCTCTAGCTTGATTTTCTGCAGCTTTAGCTCTTTGGCAGCTGGAGAGAAGATTCTCTTCCAGAGCACACCTGGAAACCTTTAAACTGTTGTTCGAATCCGGAGCTGGGCATTTTTATCACCGAGCTCCATATTTTCCTCTATCAGTTTATCCAGACATGCTAGGAGCAACAAGGCAACATCATTATTTTCCTGATTTTTCTGCAATTTCTCGAACGTTTTATATATAGAGTCGCTAAATTCCTTGCTTCTCACAAGAGGTGAGTCAGGTGAGTCAAATGGATCTATCTTCATAATTACATCAAATAGTCTGCACCAAGGATTATCATTCCTCTTCATGCCACCAGGAAAGCCTTCAGTAACTCTAAGCTTTATTGAGTTGGAGAGCTGGCTCCAGAGAGGACCAAGCCCACTAAAGAAATTCATCCTTTCAATTCTGTTTCTCCAGAACCACTCCTGGTACCAAAATCTGTATTAGTCAGGGTTCTCTAAAGAAACAGAAGTAACAGGATGAATATATAGCTATATACAATTTATTGATTTGCTCACATGACAGAGTTCAAGGACTCCAACAGTAGCTGCACCACACTGGGAAGGCCTAGAGAATACAGGGAACTGCTCAGTCCGCAAGGCTGGATGTCTCAGTAGTCCCAATCCAGTGCTGAAGGCCTGAATGGATTCCAGGAGATCTGCCAGTCTCAGTGCACACTGGGATCCGAAAAGTTGATCACAGCAGCAAGACAAACTCACCAGATGAGAGAGGCAAGCCACAGAAGAAAAGAAGGGACCAGCTCCTTCTGCCATGGCCTTAAATACTGCCTGCCGGCAGAAGGTAATGCCCACATTAGGGGTGGGCCATCCGGGTTGAGGCGGTCCAATCAGCAGACACTTAGTCCAGTCAAGTTGACACCCAGGATTAACCATCACAATGACCAAGTTGGATTCATACCAGAGATGCAGGGATCTTTCAACATATGAAAATCAGTAAACATCATCAAGCACATAAATGGACTGAAAGACAAAAACCACACAATTATCTCAATTGATGCTGAAAAAGCCCTTGACAAAATCTAGCATTCCTTCATGCTTAAATTCCTAGAGGGAATTGGATTGGAGGGATCATTCCTCAATGTAATCAAAGTCATAAACAGGAAACCCACAGCCAATATCATCCTAAATGGGGAAATGACAGAAAACTTCCCTTTAAAGGTAGGAACTCAGCAAGGCTGTCCCCTGTCACCACTACTCTTCAATATAGTGCTTGAAACACTTGCTAGAGCAATAAGGCAAGAAAAGGAAATTAAAAGAATACTAACTGGAAAAGAGGAAGTCAGGTATCCCTATTTGCTGATGATATGATTGTTTACTTAAGGGATGCTAAAAACTCCACCAGAAAACTCCTAGAAACGATTAAGAGTTTCAGCGAAGTGGCAGGATACAAAATTAACCTAAAAAATCAGTGGCCTTTCTTTACAACAACAACAACTGGAGAAGAAATTCAAGGAGACATTCCCACTCACGATAGCCTCAAAAACAGTAAAATACCTAGGAACAAACCTAACCAAAGACACCAAAGATCTCTACAACAAAAATTTTAAACCCTTAAAGAAAGAAATTGAAGAAGACCTCAGAAGATGGAAAAATCTCCCATGCTCATAGATTGGGAAAATTAACATTGTAAAAATGTCCATTCTACCCAAAATCTTGTATATATATAACACAATCCCAATTAAAATCCCCGAGAGTTTCTTCACATGAAAAAAAGTCCATGAATTCATTTGAAAAACAAAAGACCCCAAACAGTCAAAACAACCCTGAGTGAAAAGAGCAACACAAGGTTGGGGTCTCTATACCAGATTTCAAACTATACTACAGGGATATAGTCATAAAAACAGCCTGGTACTGGCACAAAAACAGACCTGTTGACTAATGGAACAAAACTGAAGATCCAACCTTGAACACATACAATTTCAGCCATCTCATATTTGACAAGGGGGCCAAGAAGACACAATGGAGCAAAGACAGCATCTTCAGCAAGTGGTGTTGGCAAAACTGGATCACAACTTGTAGAAGAATGAAATGAAACCTATGCCTCTTGCCCTGTACAAAAGTCAACTCCAGATGGATTAAAGACCTCAACTCGAAACCCTAAACTCGGAAGGCGATAGAAGAAAAACTTGGCAGCAGACTACAAGACATAGGCAAAGGACTTCCTAATTCAGAAAGCAGCTGTGCAAGAATTAAGGTGGACAATTGACAAATGGGACCTTATTAAACTCAAAAGCTTCTGTACATCAAAAGAAACAATCAAGGAAGTGAAGAGAAATCCCACAGAGTGGGAGGAAATCTTCACCACAGAAACATCTGACAAAGCATTGATTTCCAGAATATATAAACTACTCAAAAACCCAAAAAGAAAGAAAACAAATGACCCACTCAGTAGATGGAGCAAAGAGCTGAACAGAGACTTCACAAGTGAGGAATTAGAGATGGCTGAGAAATACCTTAAGAAGTGTTCAGCATCACTAATCATTAAGGAAATGCAAATCAAAATGACTTTACGATATCATCTTACTCCAATAAGACTGGCTAGGATCAAGAAAACAAGTGATACCAAGTGCTGGAGAGGTTGTGGGGAAAGGAGAACACTCATCCACTGCTGGTGGGAATGTAAACTCGTACAGACACTATGGAAAGCAGTGTGGAGAACCCTTGGAATATGGAATGAACTTGCCACCTGACACAGCCATACCACTCCTAGGCATGTACCCCCAAGACTCACCCCACTGCAGAGATAGATGCATGCCCATGTTCATTTCAGCTCTCTTCACAATAGCAAGGAGCTTGAACCAACCCAAATGCCCCTCAACTGACGAGTGGATACAGAAAAGGCAGTATATTTACACAATCGAGTTCTATGCAGCAGTAAAGAAAGATGACATCATGAGCTTTGCAGGAAAATGGCTGGAGCTAGAGAACATCATGCTGAGTGAAGTAACACAGTCCCAGAAAAACAAACGACGAATGGTATCCCTCATCTGTGGATGCTAGCACCAATTACCTAGTTGTAAGTATTTCTTGTCCATGTTCCCTTGATCTTTTGTCCAAGCAGTTGGGAGTGATGCATATTGGAAACAACAACAACAACAGAAAGAACTGCCTCCAAGAACTGACTGAAACAGTGAACTTCTGCTCAACACAGTCAACTTCCATATGGAGAATATCAAGAAAGACTGAGAAAGAGATGAAAAGCATATTTGGCAGAATACATGAGCTCTGGTGGGGTGGGGGCATAGGGTGGGGAACACGGGTCTAGATTTGATAATATTGTACAAAATATATATTAAAAAATAAATTGGGCTGGAGAGATGGCCTAGTGGTTAAGAGCACCAACCGCTCTTCCAGAGGACCCAGATTCGATCCCCAGCACCCTCATGGTGGCCAAGAACCATCTGAAATTCCAATTCCAGGAGAACTCCAGTTCCAGGGGAATACAACAGCCTCTTCTGACCTCTGCAAGATTGCATGACAAAGGTGCACAAACCTGCATGCAGGCAGGACATTCATACACATACACAAATAAATAAAATTAATTTTAAAAGGTTAATTAAATAATTAAATAAATAACTTCAACTTTGCCATATAACCTGAGATCTGTTATGATTATACCCCCTGCATTGGTTTTTTGTTTTGTTTTTGTTTTGTTTTATTTTTTGCCCAAGATTGTTTTGGCTATCCAGGGGGGTTTGTGATTCCATATGTATTTTTGGATAATTTTTTATAGCTCTGTGAACAATGTTGTGGGTACTTTCATTGGCATTGCATTGAAACTCTAGATTGCTTTTTGAGAAGATTGTCATTTTCATGACATTGATTCTACCAATCCATGAGCATGGTAGATTTTTTTCTATCTCCTAATGTCTTCCTCTATATTAGGCACAGGACCAATGCCAACTCAGACAGGGCTCAGAGTGTAGCAAGAAAAATAGGTGGTAGGCTGGCTCTGGACTGAGAATTACTGGGAGCTGATTATTGCTGGCAAGGGGGAGTATGCCATACTTAAGATTTTAGATCTACTGACTAGACTCTAGTTGATGAAATTGCACAGAAGGACATCTGGTTTCAAAAGATTGAAAGGATGGCACTTAACATGGATGATGTACTGCATGAGTACTGATGGAGGGTTGGGGACATGAGAGGTCCTAATTTGAATGAGAGTGGTTGTAATGTATAAAAGCACAATACAAAATTTAATAAAATAAAACTCAAAAAAAGTTTTTTTCAACTTACCTTAAAATCATCTAAAAGTCATATAAGTAATATGTACCTTTTCCTCATGAAAGGCAGTGGTTTGAATCAGCAAGTGACTTTTAAAGTTCTCTGTTGGGGCTTGAAAGATGGCTCAGTGGATAAGAGCATCAGCTAATCTTGTACCTGGGTTTGATTCCGAGTACCCACATTGCAGCTAACAACTGCCCTGTGGTGGTTTGCATGAGAGTCCCCCATAGGCTGTAAGTATTCAGACATTTGTCTCCAGTTGGTGGCGCTGTTTTTGGAGGTCTTAGAAGGTGTGGCCATGCTGGGGGAAGTGTGTCACTGGGGGCAGGCTTAGTGAGTTTTAACAAGCCTCTGTGGCCTACAGTTGTCCTCTCTGTTTCCTGTACTCTTTGTGAAATGGGACCCTCAGTTTGCTGCTCCAGATCCAGCCACCACGCCTCCCGCCACAATGGACTCTAATTCCCTGGATCCGCCAATCATAAGATCAAATAAACTCTTCCTTTTATAAGTTCCTTGGTCATGGTGCTTTATCACAGCAACAGAAAACTGACTAATACATGCCCTTAACTCCAGTTCCAGGGGAATCCAAAGTCCTCTTCTGACCACCGCAGGATGTGCACAACATGGGTGCATGGACAGACATGCAGACAATACATTCTCACACAGAAAATAAAAATTTGAAATATACATTTCTCTGTTAATAAACATTTCAAATGCCTTACCTAATGCAAAGCATTATCTGAAGGAAGGACATCTTTTAACCTCTAAGTTTATTATTATGACGATATTTCCAAATCCATATATGACTCCGTGTCACAAAGAATATAATATTACTTAAGTCTACCCACCCCCCTCTGTCCCCCTGATAGCTGCTCCAATTCATCTGCCTCAGATCTCTGGACTAGCTTAATAACCCACTAGTTAACCTCTAGTATTGTTTCCAAAGTCCCTCCAAGCAGGACCCGTCCTCTTTTTCCTATGGATCCTCATCTGCTTGACAAAGACTGGCCATCCTAAGACCCTGGTAAGTCATGTCCTAGCCAATCCTTCTCTAGTCTATTCCCCTGCAGCCGGAACAGCTCCAATCTACCCTGACCAGCCTGCCTGCCACCCAGACAGGCCTACTACCATGAAAGAACCAGAAGAACATACCAATTAATTCTTCATGTCATAGCAAAAAGTAACAGAGCTACACCAACAATAAAAACAGAACAAAAATTCAACTGAACAAAGGGAGAATAGAATTTTCTATCAGACACACAACCAACAAAACCATCCACATGCCCAAACAGCAATGCAAAATCACAAATAGGGGCTGGAGAGATAGCTCAGGCTTTAAGAGCACCGACTGCTCTTGCAGAGGACGTGGGCTCAATTCCCAGCCCCCACATGGCAGCTAAGAACCGTCTTTAACTCCAGTTCTAGGGGAATCTGACGCCCTCTTCTGACCTCTGCGGCATTGCACGACACGGGTGCACCAACCTACATGCAGACAGTACAGTCCTACACATTAAAAAAAAAAATCACAAATAATATGAAAAACCAAGAGACTATGTCACTGACCAAATCCACCAGTCCTACAGAAGCATACTACAATGAGAATTACCCTGAGGAACCTCACAACACAGAATTTAAAAGAACAATCATAAACATGAACAAAGAACTTAAAGAAATAAAGGAAACACAAAGAACTCAAAGAGGATAGGCACAAAGTTGTGATGGAAGCTCAAAAGAAAATACAAATAAGTGGCGGAATGAAATAAGAAAAACAATTTTGACTTGAAAAGTGAGTTTACAAAAGACAGAAATAGGGAGCAAATCCCAATCAGAAATGAAAATGAAACTGAAAAACTCAGTGAAACACAATAGAAGAACCAAACATGAGTACAAGCAATTTTAACCACATGATTGACACGGGTGCCAAAACACACAATAGAGGAAAGACAGCATCTTCAATAAATTGTGCTAGCAGGACTGGATCTCCACTGGCAGAAGAATGAAGTTGGGCCCTTGCCTTTCGAACTGCACTAAGTCAACTACAAACTGCTCAATGCAAAAACCTAAAATTCTGAAACTGCTGGAAGAAAACATAGGATAAAAGTGTAGGAAGAACTTCCTAAATCAGGCATCGGTTGCTCAGGCAATAAGGTCAATAATCAATGAGGAGAATATCATTAAAGTAAAAGTTTCTCTATAACAAAAGAAACAACAAAGGAAGTAAAAAGTAAACCCACTGAGTGGGAGAAAATCTTTATGTGCTACACATCTGACAGAAGATTAAAATCTAGAATACAAGAAGTTCTGAAAAAAAAAACAAATAAGAAAATAAACAACCCAATGAAAAGATGGGCTATAGACATAAAAAGGTCATAAACGAAATAATAAAAATGGCTAGGAAACACCTTAAAAAATGCCCACCATCCATACTAATTGAAGAAATGCAGATAAAAACAACTATAAGATTCTATATTCTCCCAGTCAGACTAGCTAAGATCTAGAGAATGAAAGACACTAAATGCTGACCAGGACATGGATAAAGGGGAATGCTCACTCACAGGTGGTGGGAATGCAATTCTTTCAACTACTATGGAAAGTAGTCTGAAGATCTCTCAAAAAAAACTATAAATTAATCTACCATATGATCCAGTTATACCACTCCATGCAGTTCTCTTCACAATAGCTAAGAAAGGGAATCAAACTAAATGTGTCTCAACTGATTAACTATAGGAAGAGAAAGGCCACCTGTGGCTACATTGTGCTTAATTGCCTGCCTGTCTTTTGCACCTGAATCTGTCCCTAGGTAAAACTGGTTCATAGGCTTTTATCAACAAACTGTGTGATACAGAGCTTGAGGCAAAGATCTTCAAGCAGGCCCTGAGAGATGGCATCAATCTGCTTATTTAAGGGAAGTACTACAAACAATAAATGGATGCTTCTGTATCATCAGACCAGGGTCCCCAATCCATTAATTTCTCCCTGTGTGTAAATTAAGCCCATCAGGCTTAGGGCTTGTGTGTGAGTGCTACCAGGAATTGGCTGGAAAAGGCTCCTTCTGAAAGACCACCAGCCTGGGAAATGTGTCTCTAGTAGCCAGCTAGGTCTTGTCTGGACAGAGGCTGGCAGTGAGCCACTAGTCCTGGATATCTGTCTAGGGCGTGTTCAAGTCCCCGGCAGGGCAGTGGCTCACACCAGAAGGCCAAGGGTCTGAGCTAGGCAAATAGCATGGCCAGACTGGGCTGTGGGACAGAATTCCCCCATTGCCACCTGACATGCAGCATCCTTACCTCCACTCCCAGGAGGAAGCTGCTGGCTTCCTCTTCCCCTCCTCCCTTTTGTCCCCTTTGAACCTGCAGATACAGTGCTAACACAATTAATGGATAATGAAAATGTGGTACATTTACACAGTGTAGTTCTACTCAGTAGCAAGATGAAATTTTGAAATGTGCAGGTACATGGGTGGAGACTGTTTTACATTAAGAGAAGTAACACAAATGCAGAAAAGCAAAAGACGTATAGTCTCCCTCATTAGTGGATTGTAACACCAATCCCTTATATGTGAATATATATCCTGATGTAACAGCAGGAGCCAGAAACATGGAAAGGATGGACACAGAAAAAGGGAAAGAAAGAGCCTGAAACAGAGGAATGGTAAGGGAACAGATATTACCAGGATGGAGGGAGAGAAAGTGGGAGAGTTTGAGTGAGAGGGGAGGAAGGAGGGAAGTACAAGGGTCCATAGTGGTGCGAGAGAAGAGAACTCAGGGGAGGAGAATGGTAGGAGATGGGCATAATAGGGAGGAGTGTGGGAAAAATTGTGGAACAAGGATGGGAGGAGAGGGTGGTTGGATGAATGGAGACAGAGGAGAGATGAATGGAGATTGGGGAACTAAAGAAGCCAGAAGAAAATGGTTTGACTGAGAAACCCCCTGAGAAATACACATACAGTGTCTGAACATTAGTGCAAGTGTTTACCTGGGGGCTCCATGGCAAGGAGCACAGTACCAGACAGGAGAGACCTCCCTTAAAGGTGTTTGTCAGGGTAGACTTTCAAAGAAACACAGGCTATTTCCAGAGCTCTTGGTTACATCCAATAACTAGAAGATAAGACTCTACTTCTGAAGACAGGACAAATTTTGGCATAGGACTTGGAGCAATAGAGCAGCACTGACCAGGAAACCTTCTATCTGAAGTCTAGCTCACATAGTACTAGAGGATACTAGGCAACATACTAATGGAGAAAATCAGTGGTCCAACCCATCCATAAAGCCTAATCACTATAACAACTGGCACAACAAACTATCAGTACACTACTGGAACTGTTGTCTGAGGGGTACTCAGCATCTATCTAATTGAACCTGAAGCCCTCTCAGTGGGAAAGAACTCATAGGTGGCACTGTAAGCACAGCCTACTTTGCATGGCTGGAGGGATCATGGTTCCTAGAGAAAACCCTATCTCTGTTATACACATGTCATTTATCTAGATGACAAATGAAATTTCTGATCATATGCTAAATATGGACTCTAAAATTTTTTATGGGGGGGAATTATTTTCTTAACTTTTTATTGAGATTTTGTGCATTTCATACAACCATTCTCTTTTTTTATTTTATTTTTTTATTGATGCTTTGTGCATTTCATACATCATTTTCCAATTCAGTTCAGGCATATCTCCCCTTCCCTTCCCCCCACACCCCCACCCCAACCGAGATCATGCATTCTGCCATGACTGTCCTGCATATCTCTCTCAGTTTTTTTTCCATTTTTTAGCTATAAGTGATAATCCATGAGTACAAGCATCCTTCATGTAAAACCAATTTGCAGGCTGTTGTGCCCAAACACCCACAGTTGCTTCTATCCACCTGTGCCCCTTTTTAAGACCAGGGAATAATCGGTGGAAGAGGGGGCGTGGTAGAATGTAAGGGCTGCGATGGGGGTGAAGGGTGAAACTACAGCAATGTTAGTCTGGCCCTCATTTGATTAACCTGATTGACCATACAACCCCGCAACCCCCGCTGGAAGGAGGGGG
>VZQC01007972.1:3612823-3741252 GCA_009823505.1 Rhizomys pruinosus
TGAGTAATTTCTTATAAAATGGTAAAACTGCCCTTCTTTAATTGACGAATAGACATAGGAACTGCGGGAAAAGGATTACTACTCCCTGTTCAGAACCAAATATAACACCAAAGTCCTTAAACTACGCGCTTAATCAAAATATATCAATACAGGAAAGCTCTAGATTACCTCTATAATAGTTGTCTCCAATTTACAGTTGGAGAGCAACCTCATCATCATCATATTTCTCCTTGTTCTGGGGGGGAGGCAAGAAAGTCTCTCATATCAAAGCCTTTGTGGCACCTAGAAGGTAAGTTTCATTAGGACTCATTATAAATAGTTGTTACACAACAGTGATTTATACCTCCATTTATCTCGGATGCATTACCGTTTTTTATCAGAGTCTGTAAACCAATGTTGTTTAGTATACACATATTTACTTTTACTAAGTCCTAAAACACCATGTATCCTGTAGACAGTGTCTAGGAAAAACTGGGCACTTGTTGAACTCACATCAATTAAATATGCATTAATTGAATATACACCTGTGTCCCTCACCCACCCCTACCCCATTCCCAATTCACCATTTCGGTCCACTTTCTGATGCAGTCATTCTGTTGTTGTTCTTTTATGACTCCATTCTCAATCAAATTTAGACATGTTTCTTCATTCACACCCCTGACCAGAGCTCATGCATTCTGCCATACATGTTAAGTCTTGTCTTGCATCTTTTGATTAGACTTCTTTAACTTTTTTATGTAGTTTACTGTTTTGTATAGTTCTTTGAAAAAGTTGTTATTGTTGTCATTTTTCCATTTAATTTTGTTACTCCAAAATATGCATATTATACACTCCACACATATACCAAAATGACAAAGTCTGAAAATAAACTATAGGTTAATGCCAAAACTCATTTGGGGTTCACTAAATATGGATCTGTATTTTTACAAACAAGAACACCACATACTACTCAAGTCAGGGTTGGTCCATGAACACAGAGGAAAAACAGCTTTCAGGCCACTGGAACCTTCATATGTGACCTTGCAAAAATGATGCCATGAAATGCAAGACCTGTGCTGACTCAGCAGTCATGGTCCATAGTGGAGCAAGGGAAATTGGTGTCTGGCTAGCCCTACCCTGGAAACTGATTACTAGTAGGTAAGGAAGAGTAGAACTTACTTACAATTTATAGGTAGGCTAAATAGACTCCACTGGATGAATTTGCAGTGCAGGACATCTGGGTACAAGTGTTTGAGATGATAGGACTTAACATGTGTGGAGGAAGGCTTGAGGTCCAGAAAGCAAGGGGGCAGCATGGGGGGTCATGGATGGTAGAGAGCATCTAAATACAATAAGAGCTGTAATAAGAAATGTAAAAAAATCTCAGTAAAATGTATTTTATAAAAGAAGATAATGTTGCATAATATGTGGATTGGTAATATTTCCCACAAATAATACAGTTTAGAGCCTATATTTCTTTTCCTAATAAAAATTCTGTCATTGTGATTCATGTCCAGATCTGCCATCTGTACCACAACAGTTTGTCCAGTAGCAATCGGTTAAAATAACACCAATATCTTTCATCCTGCTTGGGGAAAAATGCTTCTTTAGACTCCAATAGAGGCCTCATGTGCTGGGACTGGAGGTCATAAATAAATTAGTCCTGAATAATTATCATGATGTATCTCTTCTCTGCACTCTTACTGAGAGAAAAGATTACTCCATCCCAGGACCTAGGATGTGTAACCACTGAGGAACATCCCTAGCTCCATAAGCACTGATCAATGTATTTTACTGAAGTATTCATTTTTATGGAAACAGCAAGCTTATGATGGACTGCAGTTTTTAAAAGGCACCAGACCAAGTAATAAGAAGCTCGATGTTTTCCTGTCCCCTTCTCTCTATGGTTCTTTTCCCTTTTTATAAACAGAAAAATCAGACTAACATGTAGCTCCATTAACTGGGTGAAAAGAGGTCAGAGTTTGACAACTAACTAATACATATCTTGGCTTTGGTTTTAATAAATAAATCCATCATGAAGGCAATAGTGAATTTATTGATGAATGTGATTGTTAAGAGAAGTTGAAACTTAGAATGAAGTAGTGTCTGATCTGGGTCTCACCGCAAGACTTGAAGTTAATCTGATACTTCTACTTTTTTTAACCCATGAAAATGTATGTGATGCTCTGTGAATGATTTGTACATTTGAATGGAACTATAGCTCCCATGTTAATGGGATGAAGCTACACACAGCTGTTTTCTCTTGTCTCTAGCTCTGTGGAACATTCCTCCAAAGGGAAGAAATTGTTGCTGTGAAAGCACCAGGTGGGTTAAGGTAAACATGGCATATGTCCACTCTGTGTTTACATATGATGGTATTTTTTCATGGATTCCTACAGGAAGTTCCTATAGGCTCTGAGAAATCAGAAGTAAAACCAATTGTCCATGAATGTAAGTAAACATACAAATACAAATATAAAACGTCCTCTCAGAAACTCAAACTCCACATCAGAGGACATTTAACTGGAATGATAACTACATTAAATCTATGACTTCTAATGCTAAGACTATCAAAGTTTTCCCTAATTCTATTGTATTTGTGTTTCTATGTGGGTTTTTCTTTTTAATTTTATTTATTTCCGTATGTGTATGAATGTATTGTTTGCATGCAAGTCTGTGCACCCGTGACGTGCAATGCCGCGGAGGTCAGAAGAGGGCGTCGGACTCCCCTGGAACTGGAGTTCTCCTGGAATTGGAGTTTCAGACGGCTCTCGGCCGCCATGTGGGTGCTGGGGATCGAACCCGGGTCCTCTGCAACGAGCAGGTCGGCGGCTCTTAACCGCTAGGCCATCGCTCCAGCCCTTTATCATTTTTTTATTTTATGTGTTTGAGTTTATTCTTGCTGTTTATGTCAGTGATGTGTGTTGTGTGTTTGTGTGGTGTGTGTGTGTGTGTTGTGTGTGTGTCGTTGTTGTGTTGTTGTTGTTGTTGTTGTACATTGGGTGGAGGCCCAGCAGTCAAGCCTGGCTGTCCTTCCCAGGCACTGTCCACCTTCTTTTACATTTGACACAATCTGACACTGCCCTGAAATTCAACAAGTAAAATAGAGCAGGTAGCCAGCAAGAAACAGGGATATGTCTGCCCACACCTCCCCACCCTCCCAACACACAACACAGGCCTAGCTCCATTTTAATATGGATTCTGGTGATTGACCTAAGGTCCTCATGCTCGCAAGGCAAGCAATTCACTGAGGCAAGCACTCTACTAACAGAGCTATCTCCTCAGCTCAGTTTTCCATAATTTTACAAAGTACACATTGAAAACACATGAAACCATCAATATCTGTTTCCTCACTACAAATTCAGTGGTCTCTAGTCCTAACGTGCTCAGATGACAATGATGAGTTTTGGAGACATTAACAAACTACTCTATGCCATGAAGCAGAGGTGACAAGATAAACATTAAATTGGAAAACTCTGTATAACGTGCACTTAACTCATTTATTTTTCCCAGACATCAGTTCTTAAGCAGGAATTGAAAGTTCTTGGCTTCAGGAATGAATGTTTGAATAATGAGCATGGTCTTAAGTAGGAAGAGATCCAAGGTATTGTTTATCTCTATTTGAAAATATGTGTGATAAAATAAACATGGAGGATTGCAGAAAGCTGCGCGAATACCCAGGACAGACAAATAGAGACATGTGACTGTGTGTCTGTCTACTCTTTCTGTGGCCCTACCCTGTAATCTGCAGCTATTATTAATACAGTGGGTTCAGCTGGTAAAAACACTGCTCTACTTTGTGATGTACCAGGAATACAAAGAAGAGAGAGATGGAGAGACACAAAATGAAATGAGACACAGACACAGAGACAGAGACAGAGAAAGGGGTCCACTACTCAGGTAAGAGAAAGCGAAATCATTCATTGGTTCTCAAAAAACAATGTGCCAGGATAAAATTAAATAACATGCCCTGCATTTGTACTCATAAGAGCATATTGAAGGACAGTTTTCTAAGTGACAGTCTACTACAGATTACATAATAACGTGCTCTTTCATTTCTTGTAAGGTAACAATAATAAGCCAAGTGTGGTAGGACACGCCTGAAATCCAAGCACTTGAGAACTGCACACAGGAAGATCAGGAGCTGAGGGTAATCCTCAGACACTAGCAGGTTTAAGGCCACATTAGACATCTCAAAAAAGCTGCCCTCCTGGGGCTGGAGAGATGGCTCAGTGGTTAAGAGCACCGACTGCTCTTGTGGAGGACCCGGCACCGACATGGCTGCTAAGAACTGTCTTTAACTCGAGTTCCAGAGGGATCCGATGCCCTCTTCTGTCCTCCACAGCATTGCAGGACATGGGTGCACCAACTTCCATGCTGACATTACACTCATACACATAGAAAATAATAAATTAAAAATTAAAAAATAAATTTAAAAAGCTACCCGTCATAGATAGGAAAAGAAAACACATGAAGTGAAATGAGTTACATGGGTCACATGGCTCAGTGCCTGAAACACAAGAAGGTTTCAAAAATAGTTTTAGGAGACTGCCATCCTCCTCATCTTCCTTATCATCACCATCATGATCCTGTCTCCTTAGTAAACAGTTTAGGAGGACACATTTGCTAATGGACAGTAGGAAGAATGTGGTGAAAAGATATTGGAATATGATTTCTGAAACTGTGGTAAATCAAAATGTCAAATTTATAATTCATCAGAAATGATATAGTTTAAATCACCTGGACATCAAACTGTCAGTTTCTTATCACAAAAAGGAAACAATACTTCCAATTGCCCTCCCAAGATACATGGTTATCTGTGCTTACTGAGTTCTGCTGCTTCTCTGCTGGGTCAGGACCAAGGAGGACAGAACCAAAGACCTTCCCATGCTGCTGTCCAGGGATGTCTCAGGAAGTGTCCCCAGGACTGAAGAGCACTCAGTATCAGATGGGAGCTACGTGTACAGGACAACCACGGAGAGGAGAAGGAGAAACATGGGGTCAGCAACACTGAAGATGTCAAACTGCAGGGTGGAGAGATGGCTGGTGGTTGATGATTAGAAGTCCTTAGAGGCCCAATGCCCAGAACTGCTAATTACAAAAACTAGTCCATGGTATTGGTCCAAATCTCTAAAGATTTCCTGAATCTTTAATGAAGGAAGAAGTGGAAAAAATAAATGTCAGTTAAAACTCATGTTGACTATTCACTTCATTGGTTCCTAATTATTTTTAAAGTTTAATCAAAATTTTCTAGTTTGATGTTTATTAGGGAAAATATGCATCAAATTATTCACAGCATTATGAGGATATTGAAGACATACAACTCCAGAAACTTGGTTACTCCAAGCCAAACTTATAATTTTTACTCATATATTAATCTCAATTTACTTTTCAACAATGTCATGATGTAGATAACAGCTTCAGGTTTCCCTTGCTCCCTCCCTCTTTTATCTCTCTCCTACTCTATAAGACACTTCCACCCTACAGGTTCCTTTCTCATTTCCATGATACTTTTTAACTTTCTTATTAATCTCCCATATAAACTCTGGAAATCACAATTACACTAGAAAAAGTTTCAAGAAATTAAATCCATGTATTTATAAAAATAATGGGACCAAAAAGCAGAAATTTTAAGTCTACAGTATAACTTTACTACCTCTTCAACACTACATACAAATTAATTCACATCTCCTTGGCCTATCTTGTGCTGGGCGCTATACTTTCACTGATTTGGGGATTATTTTTTTTAACAACACAAGCAAGAAACACAAATATATTTTATGATCATTTTATCATTTGTGCATATAGTACATGGAGCTTTATGTCTATTCCCTAACTGTACAGAACACAGGGCATAAAGGTGATGGGGCAGGGGGTGGTGAGAATACAGAACAATGTATGCTAATTTGATGGCTGAGAAAGAAAAGATACAGCTTTGCATTGTGTAGGATGTATCAGGAAGTGCCAGCAGAAAGGTTGGCCGGTCTTAACATTGAAAGGAAGAAAAGCCTCAGACTGCTACAGGCATCAAACCCCTCTGTGGATCCTACTTGTAATAACTGTTTATAGAGTCCTAATGAAACTTACCTTTTAGGTGCCACAAAGCTTTAATATGAGAGAATTTCTTAGCTCCCCTTTATAGAACAAGGAGGAATATGATGATGATGAGGCAGTTCTCTAACTGTCAATTGTTATGGAGGTAATCTCCTATAAAACCGGTAAAATTGCCTTCTTTAATTGACTAATAGACATAGGAACTGTGAAAGGATTATTCTCTATTCAGAACCAAATATAATACTAAAGTCTCTTAAGCTACACACTTAACCAAAATATATTTATTTTTTGTGGAGGGTGTTTGGGGGTCTCCCTTTAGTCCCAGCTGGCTTGAAGCTCACTATGTACACCAGGATGGCCTTGAACTCACAAGCATGGTGGCCCATGCCTTTAATCCTAGCACTCAGGAGGAAGAGGCAGGTGGATCTCTATGAGTTCAAGGCCAGCCTGGTCTACATAGGGAGTTCTAGGACAGCTGGGGATACAGGGAGACCTGTCTCAAAAAAAGGAAAAAAACAGATATTTCTTCATCATCTTTATTTCTTCTTTTGAGAGCTCTCTGTTCAGATCCTTAGCCTCTTTTAACTGGGTCCCTTTTTTCTTGAGTATTTGTTTTGAGTTCTTTGTAAATTCTGGATGTTTAACCTATGTCACATGGGTCACTGGTGAAGATTTTCTCCCAATCTGTGGGTTTTCTCTTCACTGTCTCGTTTTTTTCTCTTGGTGTACAAACTTTTTTAGTTTAATGAGATACCACTTGCTGATTGTTGACCTTAATTCCCAAGCAAATATTGTCCGACTGAGAAAGTTCTTTCCTGCAACCATAGGTTATAAGCTACTGCCATTGTTTTCTTCTAACATTTTCAGAGTTTCAGGTTTCACCTTGAGGTCTTTGCTCTATTTGGAATTGATTTTTGCAAAGCAAATGATAAGGGTATAGTGTCATTCTTTTATAGGTGGAGATCCAGTTTTACCAACACCATTGCTGAATATACTTTCTTTCCTCCAGTGAGTGTTCTTGACCATTCTGTCAAATATTAGGTTGCTGAAATTGCATGTATTCATGTTTGGGTCCACAGTTATGTTCCATTGATCTATGAGGCATTTTTTTGCCAGTACCATGGTGTTTTATGACTATAACTCTGTAAAGTAGATTGAAATGTGGTACAGTAATCCATCCTGCATTGCTTTTTGTGCTCAGGATTTCTTTGGCTATCCGGGTTCTTTTCTGCTTCCATATGGATTTTAGGATGCTTTTTTTCCAATTTTGTGAAGAATGTCATGGGGATTTTGATTGGGATTGTACTGAATCTATAAATTACTCTTGGTAGGATGGCTCTCTTTCACAATATTTATTCTTTCAATCCCTGAGCATGGGAGAGCCCTCCATCTACTGTTTTCTTCCTCAATCTCTTTCTTTAAAGGTTTATCATTTTCATCGTAGAGGCCTTTAATGTGTTTGATCAGGTTTATTCCAAGATTTTGGGGGGATGCTATTGTGAATTCCATGTACTAATTCTCCAATTGCTTGTTTTTGGTATATGAAAAGGGTAGCGTTTTATAGATTAAAACTTTACTGAAAGTTTTGGTCATTACTTTAGGAGTCTTCTGGTGGAATTTTTGGCATCCCTTAGGTATAATATCATTTTCAAGAAGGGATACTTTGACTACTTCTTTTCCAATCAGTGCTTTAATTTCCTTCTCTTGTCCTATTGCTCTAGCAAGAATTTCAAGGAGTTTATTAAAAAGGAGTGGAGATAATGGACACCCCTGCAGGGCTCCTGAATTTAAGGGGAATGCTTCCAGTCTGTAGGTTTGTTGTATATAGCCTTAATTATGTTGAGGTCAGTTACCTCTAGTACAGTTCCTTCTGGGACATTTCATGTAAATACATGTTGAATTTCATCAAGGGCATTTACTGGATCTATTGAGATGGTCATGTAATTTTGTCTTTGAGACAGTTTATATGATCTATGACATTTATTAACTTATGTATACTAAGCCATTCCTGCATCTCTACAATAAAGCTGATTTGATCATATTGGATAATCTTTTATTTTATTTTATTTACTTTTTATGTGTATGAATGTAGTTGGATGTAGTTTGGGCACCCATGTCATGCAATGTCATGGAGGTCAGAAGAGGGTGTCAGATTCGCATGGAACTGGAGTTAAAGACTGTTCTCAGCCAATATGTGGGTTCTGGGGATCAAACCCAGGTCCTCAGCAAGAGCAGTCAGCACTCGTAAATGCCAGGCCATCTATCCACCCCTGGATAATGTTTTTTCATGTGTGCCTTTATGTGGTTTGCAAGTATTTCTTGAGAATTTTTGAATATAGAATGAGTCTATATTCTTTAATGTTATGGGTCTCACATATTTTTTTGGTGTTTGGAGACAAGGTCTTCCTGTAGCCCCAACTGGACTGGAAATCGCTATGTAGACTAGGGGGACCATGAACTCACAGAGATCTGCCTGCCTCTGCCTTTCTAATGCTGGAAATAAAGGCATGTGCCACCATGCGCGGCCTATATTTTTATTTTATTATAGTATTTTTACCTGGTTTTGATATGAAAGTTATGTTGGATTCATAGAATTAATTTTGGAGTTCTCCCTGTTTTCTATCCTTTTTAATAATTTAAGTAACATTGGTTGTAAATCCTCTTTAAATGTCTGGTAGATTTCTGCCATAAATCCATCTGAGCCTGGTGTCTTTAGTTGGGAAGGTGTGTATTATTGTTTCAATTTCCTTGTATGTTATGTGTCTGTTTAAGCTGTTGATCTCTTCTTGGTTTAGATTTGGTGGTTCTGGTGATTGCAGATAATCATCCATTTCTTTTAGGTTTGCAAATTTAATGGACTCTAGGCTTTTAAAGTATTCCCTCTTAATATTCTGCATCCTTCTGAAGACTCACGATGTTTCCCCTTTTGCCTATAATTTTATTTATTTAAAGTTTCTCTTTCCTTCTTTTTGGTTAATTGGGCTAAGGGCCTATCTATCTTGTTATTTTTCAAAGAAACAGCTCTTAGATTCACTGATGCTTTGTATTGTTTTCTTTGTTTCTCGTTGGTTAACTTTTGCTCTGAATTTATCTCTTCTTGTCTTCTGGAATTCTTTTGTTGTTGACTTTCTTTTTTTAGCCAATTTTTATTGAAGCTCTGTGCATTTCATACAAAATTTCAAATTGAATCTAGACCCATGACTCCCCCCTGACCCTCCACCCCACCAGAGCTCATGCATTCTGTCAAACATGTTTTACATCTTTTTCTCAGTCTCACTCATATTCTCGATGCAGAAGTTTACTATTCCAAAGGGTCACTGATTCAGTCAGTTCCTTGACCCAGTCTTTGTTGTTGTTTTTGTTATTGTTGTTATTCCTCCCAATTACGCTCACTAGAATATATGCACATATGCATGCCACATATATCATAAGTTATAGCATCTTCAGCTTATGAATTTTTTTTTATTTATAAGGCTGAATTTTGTCATGTTTGAAGGCTCCTCCTTGGCAAGCCCAAACCACCATCAGTTCTGCCCCTGTGCTCCACACTAGGGGTTTCCCTTCCCGTGGTCACCAAATGAGGTCCAGTAAGCACTGCAGCCTGTCTTGCTCTTCCTGTACTGGTCTCCATGATACAGCCTGGGTAGTCCAGCAATACACTGAAGAGGCTGAAACCCCAGTAGTAGCTCAGTCCACAAGTTGGATGTCTCAGCAGTCCCCATCTGGCACTGAAGATTTGGAGGATTCTTAGAGAGACATGAGTCTTCAGTCCATATTGGGAGGTTGAAAAGCTGTGTCTTCTCATGTCTTTGAAGGATGGCAAAATCAGTGGAAGCCACAGGGTAGCTGCACTTGCAAGGAAGGCAGGCAAACAACAGTGCTCTTTTTTTTTTCCTTTTGTCTTTTTACTAAGATCTCAAGTTTTATGACTGAAGTATAATTCCTCAGGAATTAGTATTTATTTATTTCTGGTTACACTTTCCTTTTGGATGTTTAAGGACACACAGTTAGCACAGATTAAGGAAGGCTTTTGTTTTCTCAAGGTCAGTTTGAGGATCTGGTCCTCAAGGGTCACTCAGGGTTTTTACGGGGGAGGGAGCACCTGGCTCCTTTTGCCTTTTCAATCAACAGTTCTATCCACTCGGGGACAAAGTTAGGTCTTACTAGACCGGGCTTCCTTTTTTGAAGCAAGAGCAGACTTTCCTCTTTATAGACTGGACACTGGTTGAAGTCCTATTAGTGGATCTCAAAGATCTCCCTGTACAGGATGACTGGTCACATTTGCAGGACATTTCAAGAGATGCCCCCATGTTGTTGACTTTCAAGAGTCTTGATTTGCAATGTTAAATCATTTATTTGTACTCTTTCTGACTTTTTAATGTAAGCGCTTAGAGCAATAAACTTTCTTCTCAGGACTTCTGTTGTTTTGTATTGTCCTTTACGTTTAATTCCAGGAATAGTTTTCTTTCTTTTTTACTTCTTCCTTTGACCCACTCATAATTCAGGAGTATGTTGTTTAATCTCCCTGAGGTTGTGTAGTTACTAGGGTTTGTCCTGGTTGATTTTAAGCTTTACTGCATTGTAATCTGATAGAATGCATTGGATTATTTCATTTTTTGTATTTATTGAGGGGGGTTTCATGCCCTAGTTATGTGGTCAATCTTGGAGAAAGTTCCTTCTGATGCTGAATAGAAAGTATATTCTTTGTTGCTTGGAATATTCTGTAGAAGTCGGTTTAGTCTTTGTTTCCTTGTCCTGTCTAATGTAGACAGTGAGCTACTGAAATCCCATACTACTAGTGAGTTGTGATTAATATGTGTCTCAAAGTCCTGTTTTCAGGAAGTTTGGTGCACCAGAGTTTGGCGGCTACATGTTCATGATTGTAATTTATTGCTCCTTTGATAAGAATGAAGTAGCCATCTTTATTAGTTCTGATTATTTTTAATTTTAAGTCTAATTTTTTAGATATTGGAATTATAACTCCTGTTTGATTCTTAGCACCATTTTTGCTTGAAATATTGTTTTCCATTCTCTCACCTTAAGGTAGTACCTTTGCTTGAAGGTGAGATGAGTTTCGTGGTGACAACAAAAAGATAGATTTTGTTTCTCAATTCATTCAGCTAGCCTGTGTTTTTTGGCTTGGAGTTTAGTCCATTGATATTTAAAGTTATTATTTAAGGACGTGTATTGGTTCCCACCATTTTAATTTCTGTTTTCATTGTTAGTCTAACTTTGTTTTTCCACAGTTATAACTTTGTTTTGTTTTTCTTTCTGTTGCCCCTTGGGTATAGCCCTTCCTTTCCTCACCTCTTTGTAATACTTCAAGTATTCTGTGAAAGGCTGACTTTCTGAACATGATTTTTTTCAACCTATCTGTCATGGAAGATTTCTCTTTCGCTTTCAAGTATAATATCAATTTTACTGGGTAAGGTCTTCTATCCAGGTGGATATGCATTTATTTCATCAAGGAGTAGAGCTTGCTAAGGCCACTCTGTGAGTTGGTCACCACCATGGCTAGTGACTTCACCAAGAGGGAGGAAACTGTGATCTGATCTCCATCTTGGTTGATGATATTATCAATATGGGAGCAGCATGTGGCTTGGTAACCAAATTGGACAGTAACATTTTCAAAATGGTGTGATCAATGTGACCTTGCCACCATCTTAATTCAACCACATAGCAAAATTCAAAATAACCACACCCATGAACTTACTGATGCTATTGAATTCTAGGGGGATCAAGAAAATCTGGGAACTCCCTGGACTGCAGAAATTTAATCATATATCTAATCCTCTTGAAATTTGTTTTGCCTTTCATGCTAAGCCTGTTTTTCTTTCTCTGATACTCAGTTGCTCTTTTAATTGCTTTTGTTCCTGCCCCATCATGCCCTGGGTATCTCTGTTTTTCACTTTCCTGTTACAATGCCATGGGTAGACTAAAGGAGAATATTTTGATATCATCTCTTTCCAAGTTCTTTTAGAAACCATTGTTTTCTGTGTTCCTTTCTGAATGGTTTTCAATGTTGCTATATTGGCTGCTTTAAATTTTACAGTCATATTTTATTCTGATCAGAATCTTCAACAAGGTGTCAAGCGTTATTTTTATAAACTTGTTAGTCAGAACATTGTGTCTTAACGCCAGTATTATTGTATTGGACTGCCGTGCATGTGTAGGCTTATGTTTAATACTAAGGGAACAAAACTCGTGTACAGATTTAATGCAATACCAATCAAAATCCCCAAGAGCTTCTCCACAGGCTTGGAAAAATAATCCTCAATTTCATTTGGAAAAACAAAAGACCCCAAATAGCCAAAGCAACCCTGAGCAAAAACAGCAATACAGGGGGGATCGCTATACCAGACATCAAACTATACTACAGGGTTATACTCATAAAAACAGCTTGGTACTGGCAAGTGGGATGGGAAATGGATGGAGCTAGAAGATATTATATAAAGTGAAGTAACACAGTCCCAGAAAAACAAACGATGAATGGTATACCATCTGCAGATGCTACTGCCAATAACCCAGTTGTAAATATTTTTCGTGGAGAGGGATGTATATTAAAAGCACAACAGCAGAAAGACTGCATCAGAAAACTAACTGAAATGGTGAATCAGGAGGGGTGGGAGGGGCGGGAGAGGGACACAGGTCTCTATTATATTAATGTATATTTAATTGACATGAGTTCAACACGTATGCAATTTTCCTCAGACTCTGCCTACAGGTTACATGGTGTTTTAGGACTTAGTAAAAGTAAATATGTGTATATTAAACAACATTGGTTTAAAGGTTCTGATAAAAATGGTAATGCACCTTAGTTAATTTGAAATATAAATTGTTGTCATCCACATTTGTTTTACTTAAAATCTGTATAACAATATCTTTGGGATTGGCACATACAAATGTTCTCTATAATTTTTCTGTTGTACAGTATCATCTTGTAGCATTCTCTTTTACCTGTAGGATGATTTAACTTAAGAAATTAGGTTTGCTTCCCAAGTTAATGACGTACAGTCACCCAAAATAGCTTGGGTGAATCTGATAAAATCTGTGCCTTGATGCCTGCCTATAAGTACATGTACTACAAATGCCTTTTTGAGACTCATGGGTCACAAAACAAAAACCTAAAATAAAAAGGGGGGATACAGATATATATGAAAACTTTTTGTCAAAAACTTTGCAATTCAACTCTTAAAACTAACTATGGGGAAAGATTTGTATGTTCCCACAGGTCAAAACGTCACCAACTTAATGGCTGAGAAAGAAAAGACACAGCTTTGCATTGTGTAGGATGTACCAGGAAGTGCCAGCAGAAAGGTTGGCCCGACTGAACATTGAAAGGAAGAAAAGCATCAGACTGCTACAGGCATCAAACCCCTCTGTGGATCCTACTTGTACCAACTATTTATAATGAGTCCTAATGAAACTTACCTTCTAGGTGCTGCAAAGTTTTATTATGAGAGACTTTCTTACCTCTCCTTCATAGAACAAGGAGGAATATGATGATGATGATGAGGTCGTTCTCTAACTGTAAATTGGAGCCAACTGTTATACAGGTAATCTCTTATAAAACGCTAAAACTGCCTTCTTTAATTGACTAATAGACATAGGAACTGTGAAAAGGATTATTCTCTATTTAGAACCAAATATAATACTGAAGTCTCCTTAGAAGACTCAAAATGAGCCTCCCATTTGACCCAGTCATACCACTCCTGGGTATATACCCACAAGACACATCTTACTGCAAAGATACATGCACAGCTATGTTTATTGCAGCTCTGTTCACAATAGTAAAAAGCTGGAACCAGCCCAGGTGCCCCTCAACTGACGAGTGGATAGAGAAAATGTGGTACATGTATACAATGGAGTTCCATGCAGCAGTAAAGAGGGACAACATCATGAACTTTGCAGGTAAATGGATGGAGCTAGAAGACATTATGTTAAGTGAAGTAACACAGTCCCAGAAAAACAAATGACAAATGGTGTCCCTCATATGTGGATGCTAGTACCAATAACCCAGATATAAATATTTCTCGTGGAGAGGGATGCATAGTAAAAGAACAACAACAGAAAGGCTGCATCAGAAATGTTAATTCATGAATTAAATTTTGTTCTGTAAAATATGACAGGGACTTACTGTGGCTTATAGACATCTACCTAACTAGAGGATGTAAGCTTGTGGCATCAGCCATGGTTATTCCTCCAAGGAGAGAGCTAATAGCCAATTAGATTTGGGATATAACGGGCATAGTCTGCCACTGCTGCACAGTATTTCCAGGCAGGTGAGGTAGCTGGTGCTGACGGAGGAGTCTTGCTTGACTCAAGGAGACCTATATTTGCTTTATGGTTTAGTGGCTTTTGGAACACTCCTCTGGTATTCCAGAGACCAACTGTACAATTGCAAGTGCAGTCTCAATACAACATTTCCCATGCTTACATCAGGTCTTTCAACAACAGGGCCTTTTTCTCACTCTCTTCTTGCAGGTATCATTTTACAGGCAAGAAGCCTTTAACTTTTTTTGGGGGGAGCTTGGCTCCCCTGGAAAACATCTCCTTGGTTAGAATAATCTATTGCTGATATCAGAGCTCTCCTGTATTAAATAGTTTGTTAAGTGGGTAGCTTAAGAGCATGATTAATATTGTTTTCTGAATAGAGTTAAATCCTTTCTTTTTTAATTTTTGTATTCCATTTCTTATTCCATTTTATCTTTCTTGTTTTTTAAAAATTTTTTATTGGTGCTTTGTGCATTTCTACATCATTTTCCAATTCAGTTTTTTTTTTTTTTTCCCTTTCCCTTCCCCCCTAACCCCACTCCATCCAGATATGCATTTTGCCATAACTGTCCCTGCATTTTTCTCTTTTTATTTTTTTTTCATTTTTACCAATAAGTAATAATTATGAGTACACACCTCATGTAAAAACCAATTTGCAACAGTTGTGCCCAAACCCACCACAGGGTCCCACCATCCAGCTGGGGGGCTTGTATGTTCAATCAAGTTGATCAAATAAGTGTCCAGTACTATATTGCTGTAGTTTCACTATTCACCCCAATCGCAGCCCTTACTCTACATATGCCCCCTCTTCCCAGATTGTTCCCTAGGCTTAGAAAAGGGGCACGGTGGATGAGAAGCAAAACAGTCTACTTTCTCTGGAGCTGTTTTGGACTCTGTCAATTCTGTCTGTTTCTTCATGGTCTGACAGTTTGTCCAGGAATAAGCTTTCAGACCTACTAATGAAGCACAGGCAATTAGATATATAGGTATTTAAACAGTACTAATTATTATGGTAGGTTACTTTGGTATAGAACACAGGTATTTGGATGGAATGTTAATCTATGAATTACATTTTTTCTGTAAATATGACAGGGTCTTACTGTGGCTTATAACATCTCCTAAACTGCCAGAGGATTAAGCTTGTGGCATCAGCCATGGGTTATTCCTCCAAGGAGAGAGCTAATAGCAATTAGATTTGTAATATAGGATATGGCTGCCACTGCTGCACAGTATTTCCAGGCAGGTGAGGTGTAGCTGGTGCTGACGGGGAGTCTTGCTTGACTCAGGAGACCTATATTTGCTTTATTGGTTTAGTGCCTTTTGGTAACACTCTCTGGTATTCCAGAGACCAACTGTACACTTGCAGTGTGGTCTCAATACATGTTTCCCATGCTTACATCAGGTCTTCAACAACAGGGCCTTATCACCTCTCTTCTTGAAGGTATCCCAGTTTACAGGCAAGAAGCCTTTACCTTTTAGGGGGTGAGGCTTGGCTCCCCTGGAACACATCTCCTTGGCAGAATAATCCATTGCTGATATTAGAGCTCTCCTGTATTAATATATTTTGCTTAAGTGTGTAGCTTAAGGAGACATCAGTATTATATTTGGTTCTGAATAGAGAATAATCCTTTTCACAGTTCCTATGTCTATTGGTCAATTAAAGAAGGCAGTTTTAGCGGTTTTATAAGAGATTACCTGTATAACAGTTGGCTCCAATTTACAGTTAGAGAACGACCTCATCATTCATATTCCTCCTTGTTCTATGAAGGAGAGGTAAGAAAGTCTCTCATATTAAAACTTGCGGCACCTAGAAGGTAAGTTTCTTAGGACTCATTAAAGTAGTTGTTACAAGTAGGATCCACAGAGGGGTTGATGCCTGTAGCAGTCTGAGGCTTTTCTTCCTTTCAATGTTCAGCAGCACCTTTCTGCTGGCACTTCCTGGTACATCCTACACAATGCAAAGCTGTTCTTTTCTTTCTCAGCCATTAAGTTGGTGATTTTGACCTGTGGGAACATACAAATCTTTCCCATAGTTAGTTTTAAGAGTTGAATTGCAAAGTTTTTGACAAAAAGTTTTCATATATATCTGTATCCCCCTTTTTTTTTAGGTTTTTGTGACTGCACAGAAGGACAGTTGTACCTATAGGCAGGAATCAAGGCACAGATTTTTCAAATTCACCCAAGCTATTTTGGGTGACTGTATCATTAACTTGGGAAGCAAACCTAATTTCTTAAGTTAAATCATCCTACAGGTAAAGAGAATGCACAAGAGTGATACTTACAACAGAAAAATTATAGAGAACATTTGTGTGCCAATCCCAAAGTTATTGTTTACAGATTTTAGTAAAACAATGTGGACACACAATTTATATTTCCAATTAACTAAGGTGCATTACCATTTTTATCAGAACCTTTAAACCAATGTTGTTTAATATACACATATTACTTTTACTATTCCAAAACCATGTATCCGTAGACAGTGTCTAGGCAAAACTGGGTACTAGTTGAACTCACATCAATTATATATGCATTAAACGAAGTATACACCGTGTCCCTCTCCCCCATCCCCCCTTCCAATTCACCATTTCAGTTCCTTTNCACCAGAGGAAGTAAGCTTGTGGCATCAGCCATGGGTTATTCCTCCAGGAGAAGCTAATAGCCAATTAGTTTGGGATATAAGGCATATGGCTGCCACTGCTGCACAGTATTTCCACGGCAGGTGAGGGTGTAGCTGGTGCTGACAGAGGAGTCTTGCTTGACTCAAGGAGACCTATATTTGCTTTATTGGTTTGTGGCTTTTGGTAACACACTCTCTGGTATTCCAGAGACCAACTGTACACTTGCAAGTGTGGTCTCAATACATTTTCCCATGCTTAAACACGGTCTTCAACAACAGGGCCTTATCGCCTCTCTTCTTGCAGGTATCCCCGTTTACAGGCAAGAAGCCTTTCCTTTTAGGGTGTGGCTTGGATCCCCTGGCCAACACATCCTTGCAGAATAATCCATTGCTGATTAGAGCTCTCCTGTATTAATATATTTTGCTTAAGTGTGTAGCTTAGGAGACTATCAGTATTATATTTGTTCTGAATAGAGAATAATCCTTTTCACAGTTCCTATGTCTATTGGTCAATTAAAGAAGGCAGTTTTAGCGGTTTTATAAGAGTTTACCTGTATAACAGTTGGCTCCAATTTACAGTTAGAGAACGACCTCATCATCATCATATTCCTCCTTGTTCTATGAAGGAGAGGTAAGAAAGTCTCTCATATTAAAACTTTGCGGCACCTAGAAGGTAATAGTTGGTACAAGTAGGATCCACAGGGGGTTTGATGCCTGTAGCAGTCTGAGGCTTTTCTTCCTTTTCAATGTTTAGACTTTCTGTTGATTCTGGTACTCCTCACAATGCAAACTGTGTCTTTTCTTTCTCAGCCATTAAGTTGGTGAAGTTTTGACCTGTGGGAACATACAAATCTTTCCCATAGGTAGTTTTAAGAGTTGAATTGCAAAGTTTTTTGACAAAAGTTTTCATATATATATCTGTACCCCCCTTTTATTTTAGGTTTTTGTTTGAGCCATGAGTCTCAAAAAGGCATTTGTAGTACATGTACCTATAGGCAGGAATCAAGGCACAGATTTTATCAGATTCACCCAAGCTATTTTGGGTGACTGTATGTCATTAACTTGGGAAGAAACCTAATTTCTTAAGTTAATCATCCTACAGGTAAAAGAGAATGTACAAGATGATACTGTACAACAGAAAAATTTATAGAGAACATTTGTATGTGCCAATCCCAAAGTATTGTTACAGTTTTAAGTAAAACAATGTGGATGACAAACAATTTATATTTCCAATTAACTAAGGTGCATTACCATTTTTATCAGAACCTTTAAACCAATGTTGTTTAATATACACATATTTACTTTTACAAGTCCTAAAACACCTGTAACCTGTAGGCAGAGTCTGAGGCAAAATTGATACTGTTGAACTCAGTCAATTAAATATACATTAATTAATAAGACCTGTGTCCTCTCCCGCCCTCCCACCCCTCCTGATTCACCATTTCATTTAGTTTTCTGATGCAGTCTTTCTGTGTTTGCTTTTAATATACATCCCTCCCACGAAAATATTTACAACTGGGTTATTGGCGTAGCATCTGCAGATGGTATACCATTCATCGTTTGTTTTCTGGGACTGTGTTACTTCACTTTATATAATATCTTCTAGCTCCATCCATTTCCCATCCCACTTGCCAGTACCAAGCTGTTTTTATGAGCTATAACCCTGTGTATAGTTTGAGGTCTGGTATAGCGATCCCCCTGTATTGCTGTTTTTACTCAGGGTTGCTTTGGCTATTTGGGGTCTTTTGTTTTCCAAATGAAGGGGATTTTTTTTCCGCCGTGGAGAAAGCTTTGGGATTTTGATTGGTATTGCCATTAAATCTGTACACGAGTTTTGTTCCCTTAGTATTAAACATAAGCCTACACATGCACGCAGTCCAATACAATAATACTGGGCGTTAAGACACAATGTTCTGACAAACAAGTTTATAAAAAAATGCTTGACACCTTGTTGAAGATTCTGATCAGAATAAATATGACTAAGTTTAAAACAGTCAAATGCAACATTGAAAACCATTCAGAAAGGAAACAGAAAACAATGGTTTCTAAAAGAACTTGGAAAGCGATGATATCAAAATATTCTCCTTTAGTCTTCCAATGGCATTGTAACTGGAAAGTGAAAAACAGAGATACCCAGGTCATGATGGGGCAGGAACAAAAGCAATTAAAAGAGCAACTGAGTATCAGAGAAAGAAAAACAGGCTTCATGAAAGGCAAAACAAATTCCAAGAGGATTAGATATATGATTAAATTTCTGCAGTCCAGGGAGTTCCCAGATTTTCTTGATCCCCCTAGAATTCAATAGCATCAGTAAGTTCATGGGTGTGGTTATTTTGAATTTTGCTATGTGGTTGAATTAAGATCGTGGCAAGGTCACATGGATCACACCATTTTGAAAATGTTACTGTCCAATTTGGTTACCAAGCCACATGCTGCTCCCATATTGTAATATCTATCAACCAAGATGGAGACCAGATCACAGTTTCCTCCCTCTTGGTGAAGTCACAGCCATGGTGGTGACCAACTCACAGAAGTGGCCTTAGTAGCTCTACTCCTATGATGAAATAAATGCATATCCACCTAGGATAGAAGACCTTACCCAGTAAAATTGATATTATACTTGAAGCAAAGAAAGAAAATCTTCCATGACAGATACGTTGAAAAAAATCATGTTCAGAAAGTCAGCCTTTCACAGAATACTTGAAGTATTACAAAGAGGGAGGAAAGGAAGGGCTATACCCAAGGGGCAACAGAAAGAAAAACAAAACAAAGTTTATAACTGTGGAAACACAAAGTTAGACCATAACATGAAAAACAGAAATTAAAATGGTGGGAACCAATACACTCCTTAAATAATAACTTTTAATATCAAGGACCAACTCCAAGCAAAAAACAAGGCTAGTGAATGGATTGAGAAAAAAAAATCTATCTTTTTTTGTTCACACGAAACTCATCTCACCCTCAAGCAAAGGTACTACCTTAAGGTGAGAGAATGGAAAACAATATTTCAAGCAAAAATGGTGCTAAGAATCAAACAGGAGTTAAATTCCAATATCTAAAAAGGACTTAAAAATTAAAAATAATCAGAAGTGATAAAGATGGCTACTTCATTCTTATCAAAGGAAAACTAAAATATCACAATCATGAATACATGACCCAAACTTTGCACCAACTTCTAAAACAAACACGGACTTTGAGACACATATTAATCCCAACTCACTAGTAGTAGTATGGATTTCAGTAGCTCACTGTCTACATTAGACAGGACAAGGAAACAAAGACTAAACCAGACTTCTACAGAAATTCCAAGCACACAAAGAATATACTTTCTATTCAGCAGCAGAAGGAACTTTCTCCAAGATGACCACATACCAGGGCATGAAACCCCCCTCAATAAATACAAAAAATGAAATAATCCATCATCTATCAGATTACAATGCAAATAAAGCTCAAAATCAACCAGGACAAACCCTAGTAACTACACAACCTCAGGGAGATTAAACAACATACTCCTGAATTATGAGTGGGTCAAAGGAGAAAGTAAAAAGAAAGAAAAAACTATTCCTGGAATTAAAGTGAAAAGGACAATACAAAACAACAGAAGTCCTGAGAAGAAAGTTTATGCTCTAAGCGCTTACATTAAAAAGTCAGAAAGAAACAAATAAATGATTAACATTGCAATCAAGACACTTGAAAGTCAACAACATGGGGGCATCTCTTGAAATGTCCTGCAAATGTGACACCATCTCCTGTACAGGGAGATCTTTGAGATCCACTAATAGGACTTCAACCAGTGTCCAGTCTATAAAGAGGAAAGTCTTGCTCTTGCTTCAAAAAAAGGAAGCCCGGTCTAGTAAGACCTAACTTTGTCCCCGAGTGGTATGAACTGGTGATTGAAAAGGCAAAGAGGAGCCAGGTGCTCCCTCCCCCGTAAAAACCCTGAGTGACCCTTGAGGACCAGATCCTCAAACTGACCTTGAGAAACAAAGCCTTCCTTACTCTGGCTCACTGTGTGTCCTTAAACATCCAAAAGAAAGTGTAACCAGACTAAATAAATACTAATTCCTGAGGAATTATACTTCAGTCATCCAAACTTGCGATCTGAGACAAGACAAAGAAAAAAAAAGAGCACTGTTGTCTGTCTTCTTCTTATGGCAAAGTCAGTTACCCTGTGGCTTCCACTGCTTCCTTTCAAAGACATGAGACGACCAGCTTTTTCCCACTCCCCCTATGGCCTGCAGACTCATGTTCTCTCTAGAATCCTCCCCTCTTCAGTGCCGAGGGGATCTTGCGACATCCACTTGTGGACTGGCTACTCTGGGGTTTCAGGCTCTTCAGTGTATTCTGGATACCCAGGCTGTGTAGTCATGGGACCGTACAGGATAGCGAGACCGACAGGCTGCCGTGCTTACTGGCCCTCATTTGGTGACCACGGGAAGGGAACACCCCTATGTGGAGCACAGGAACACTGGGCAGAATGACTGATGGTGGTTTGGGCTGCCAAGGAGGAGCCTCAAACATGACAAAATTCCACCTTATAAATAAAAAAAATTCATACGCTGAAGCTGCTATAAAACTTATGATATATGTGGCATGGCATATGTGCATATATTCTAGTGAGCGTAATTGGGAGGAATAACAAACAATAACAAAAACAACAACAAAAAACGACTGGGTCACAGAACTGACAGAAACAGTGATGTACCCTTGAATAGTAAAATCGCCCGAGCCTATGAGTGAGACTGAGAAAAGATTGTTGAAAAACATGTTTGACAGAATGCATGAGCTCTGGTGGGTGGGGGGGGGGGGCTATGAGGGTGCAGATAGTGGAAGGGATCTAAATACAATCAGAATAAATTGCATATAAAAATTGCTAAACAAAGAAAGTCAAACAACAAAAGAATTC
Organism: Rhizomys pruinosus; assembly: GCA_009823505.1. NCBI lineage: Eukaryota > Metazoa > Chordata > Mammalia > Rodentia > Spalacidae > Rhizomys > Rhizomys pruinosus. The sequence goes on from VZQC01007972.1 coordinate 3,634,654, forward strand.
CAGAAGACAAGAAGAGATAAATTCAGAGCAAAAGTTAACCAACGAGAAGAAACAAAGAAAAACAATCCAAAGCATCAGTAATTCAAGAGCTGTTTCTTTGAAAAACAAACATGAGGACCTTGAATAGTAGGCCTCGCCAATTACCAAAGTCATTGTAAGAGGAGATCATTTAACATAATAACAATTTGCAAAAGTCGGCATCATGAGTCTTCAGAAGGATGCAGAATATTAAGAGGGAATACTTTAAAGCCTAGAGTCCATTAAATTTGCAAACCTAAAAGAAATGGATGATTATCTGCAATCACCAGAACCACCAAATCTAAACCAAGAAGAGATAACAGCTTAAACAGACACATAACATACAGGAAATTGAAACAATAATACAAAAACTCCATAAAAAGCAGGCTAAGATTTTTTACAGAAATCTCACATTTAAAGAGATCACACAATGAAATTGAAAAAAAAGAAAAAAAAAAATAGAAACAGGGAGAACTCCAAAATTAATTCTATGAATCCAACATAACTTTCATATCAAAACCAGGTAAAATACTATAATAAATAAAAAATATAGCGCGCATGTGGCACATGCCTTTATTCCCAGCATTAGAGAGGCAAGAGGCAGGCAGATCTCTATGAGTTCATGGTCCCCCTAGTCTTACATAGCGCTTTCCAGTCCCGGTGGGGCTACAGGAAGACCTTGTCTCCAAACACCAAAAAAATATGCGAGACCCATAACATTAAAGAATATAGACTCATTCTATATTCAAAATTTCTCAAGAAATACTTGCAAACCACATAAAGGCACACATGAAAAAACATTATCCAGGGGTGGATAGATGGCCTGGCAGTTTGAGTGCTGACTGCTCTTCTGAGGACCTGGGTTGATCCCCAGAACCCACATATTGGCTGAGAACAGTCTTTAACTCCAGTTCCATGCGAATCTGACACCCTCTTCTGACCTCCATGACACTGCATGACATGGGTGCCCAAACTACATCCAACTACATTCATACACATAAAAAATAAATAAAATAAAATAAAAGATTATCCAACATGATCAAATCATTTATTGAGAGATGCAGGAATGGCTTCAGTATACATAAGTTAATAAATGTCATAGATCATATAAACTCTCAAAAGACAAAAATACATGCATCTCAATAGATCCATAAATGCCCTTGATGAAATTCAACATGTATTTACATGAAATGTCCCAGAAGGAACTGTACTAGAGGTGGTAACTGACCTCAACATAATTAAGGCATATACAAACAAACCTACAGACTGGAAGCATTCCCCTTAAATTCAGGAGCCCTGCAGGGGTGTCCTCCTTATCTCCACTCCTTTTAATAAACAGTCCTTGAATATCTTGCTAGAGCAATAGGACAAGAGAAGGAAATTAAAGCACTAACTGGAAAAGAAGTAGTCAAAATATCCATTCTTGAAATGATATTATACCTAAGGATGCCAAAAATCCACCAGAAAACTCCTAAGTAATGACCCAAAACTTTCAGTAAAGTTTTAATCTATAAACGCTACCTTTCATATTACCAAAAACAAAGCAATTGGAGAATTAGTACATGGAATTCACAATAGCATCCCCCCAAAATCTTGGAATAAACCTGATCAAACCACATTAAAGGCCTCTACGATGAAAATGATAAACCTTTAAAGAAAGAGATGAGGAAAAACAGTAGATGGAGGCTCTCCCATGCTCAGGGATTTTGAAAGAATAAATATTGTGAAAGAGAGCCATCCTACCAAGAGTAATTTATAGATTCATGCACACCAATTAAAAATCCAGACATTCTTCAAAATTGGAAAAAAATTCTAATCATATGGAAAAAAAGAAGCCAAGGAACCTGCAAGCACAAATAGTACATTAATCTACAAGTATGCATAAGATGCAAAAAGAAAAATGCCTCATAGATCAATGGAACATTAACTGTGGACCCAAACATGAATACATGGAATTTCAGCAATAATATTTGAGAAGGTCAAGAACACTCACTGCGGAAAGAAAGAGAAAGTATTTGCATGGTGCTTGAAAAACTGATCTCCACCTATAAAAGAATGACACTATACCCTTATCATTTGCTTTGCAAAAATTAATTCCAAATAGAGCAAAGACCTCAATGTGAAACCTAGAAACTCTGAAAATGTTAGAAAAAACAATGGCAGTAGTATATTAACCTATAGTTGCAGGAAGAACTTTCTCAGTCGGACAATATTTGCTTGGGAATTAAGGTCAACAACTCACAAGTGTATCTCATTAAACACTAAAAAGTTTGTACACTCAAGAGAAAAAAACGAGACAGATGAGAGAGAAAACCCAGATTGGGAGAAAATCTTCACCAGTGACACACGTTGTGACATAGGTTAAACATCAGGAATTTACAAAGAACTAAAACAAAAAATACTCAAGAAAAAAGGGACCCAGTTAAAAGACGGCTATGGATCTGAACAGAGAGCTCTCAAAAAAGAAATAAAGATGATGAAGAAATATGTTTTTTCCTTTTGAGACAGGTTCTCCTGTATCCCCAGCTGTCCTAGAACTCCCTATGTAGACCAGGCTGGCCTTGAACTCCAGGATCCACCTGCCTCTTCCTCCTTAGTGCTAGGATTAAAGGCATGGGCCACCATGTCTGTCAGTTCAAGGCCATCCTAGGTGTACATAGTGAGCTTCAAGCCAGCTGGGAATAAAGGCGAGACCCCCCAAACACCCTCCACAAAAAAAAAATACATTTTGGTTTAAGTGTGTAGCTTAAGGAGACTTTAGTATTATATTTGGTTCTGAATAGAGAATAATCCTTTCCAGTTCCTATGTCTATTAGTCAATTAAAGAAGAGCAGTTTTAAGCCGGGTGTTGGCCACGCCTTTAATCCTAGCACTTGGGAGGCAGGAGAGGGGATCTTTGTGAGTTTCAAGCCCAGCCTGGTCTACAGAGTGAGTTCCAGACAAGCTGGGGTTACAGAGGAGACCTGTGTGAAAAAGAGCAAAAAAAAAAAAAAAAAAAAAAAAAAAAAGAAGGCAATTTTACCGTTTATAGGAGATTACCTCATAACAATTGGCTCCAATTTACAGTTAGGAACTGCCTCATCATCATCATATTCCTCCTTGTTCTATGAAGGGAGAAAAGAAATCTCTCTCATATTAAAGCTTGTGCAGCACCTAAAAGGTAAGTTTCATTAGGACTCTATAAACAGTTATTACAAGTAGGATCCACAGAGGCGTTTGATGCCTGTAGCAGTCTGAGGCTTTTCTTCCTTTCAATGTTAAGACCAGGCCAACCTTTCTGCTGGCACTTCCTGATACATCCTACACAATGCAAAGCTTGTTCTTTTCTTCTCAGCCATAAATTAGCATACATTGTTCTGTATTCTCACCACTCCCCACCCGCCCCATCACCTTTATGCCCTGTGTTCTGTACAGTTAGGGAATAGACATAAAGCTCCATGTACTATATGCACAAATGATAAAATGATCATAAAATATATTTGTGTTTCTTGCTTGTGTTGTTAAAAAAAAAATAATTCCCAAATCAGTGAAAGTATAGCGCCCAGCACAAGATAGGCTGAAGACATGTGAATTAATTTGTAATGTAGTATTGAAGAGGTAGTAAAGTTATACTGTAGACTTAAAACTTCTGCTTTTTGGTCCCATTATTTTTATAAATATATGGATTTAATTTCTTGAAACTTTTTCTAGTGTAATTGTGATTTCCAGAGTTTTATGGGATTAATAAGAAATTTAAAAAGTATCATGGAAATGAGAATGGAAACTGTAGGGAGGAAGTGTCTTATAGAGTAGGAGAGAGATAAAAGAGGGAGGAGCAAGGGAAATCAGAAGCTGTTATCTACATCATGACATTGTTGAAAGTAAATTGAGATTAATATATGAGTAAAAATTATAATTTCGGCTTGGAGTAACCAAGTTTCTGGAGTTGTATGTCTTCAATATCCTCATAATGCTGTGAATAATTTGATGCATATTTCCCTAATAAACATCAAACTAGAAAATTTTGATTAAACTTTAAAAATAATTAGGAACCAATGAAGTGATAGTCAACCATGAGTTTTAAACGACATTTATTTTTTCCACTCTTTCTCCATTAAAGATTCAGGAAATCTTTAGAGATTTGGACCAATACCTATGACTAGTTTTTGTAATTAGCAGTTCTGGGCATTGGGCCTCTAAGGACTTCTAATCACTAACCACCAGCCATCTCTCCACCCTGCAGTTTGACATCTTCATGTTGCTGACCCCTTGTTTCCTTCTCCTCTCCGTGGTTGTCCTGTACACGTAGCTCCCATCTGATACTGAGTGCTCTTCAGTCCTGGGGACACTTCCTGAGACATCCCTGGACAGCAGCATGGGAAGGTCTTTGTTTCTGTCCTCCTTGGTCCTGACCCAGCAGAGAAGCAGCAGAACTCAGTAAGTACAGATACCCTTGTATCGTGGGAGGGCAATTGGAAGTATTGTTTCCTTTTTGTGATAGGAAACTGACAGTGTGATGTCCAGGTGATTTAAACTATATCATTTCTGATGAATTATAAATTTGACATTTTGATTTAACACAGTTTCAGAAATCATATTCCAATCATCTTTTCACCACATTCTTCCTACTGTCCATTAGCAAATGTGTCCTCCTAAACTGTTTACTAAGGAGAAGGTATCATGATGGTGATGATAAGGAAGATGAGGAGGATGGCAGTCTCCTAAACACCATGAACTGTTTTTGAAAGCCTTCTTGTGTTTCAGGCACTGAGCCATGTGACCCATGTAACTCATTTCACTTCATGTGTTTTCTTTCAAACTTTATCAAACTTTTTAAATTTATTTTTTTTTATTTTTATATTATTTTCTAGTGTATGAGTGTAATGTCACATGTAGGTTGGTGCACCCATCCATGCAATGCGTCGGAGGTTAGAAAAGTGCGGCAATGGATCCCTCTGGAACTAAAGACAATTCCTAGCAGCCATGTGGGTACCGGAACGACTCTCAGGTTCCTCCATCAAGAGCGAGTCTGTGCTCTTAACCACTGAGCCATCTCTCCGAGCCCCAGGAGGGTCAGCATTTTTTTTTTAGGGGGGGGGGGGTAGGGGGATGTCTAATGTGGCCTAAACCTGCTAGTGTCTGAGGATGACCCTCAGCTCCTGATCTTCCTGTGTCAGTTCTCAAGTGCTTGGGATTTACGTGCTGTCCACCACACTTGGCTATTATTGTTACCTTACAAAAATGAAATAGGCACTATTATGTAATCTGTAGTAGACTGTCACTTAGAAAACTGTCCTTCAAATATGCTCTTATGAGTACAAAGCAGGGCATGTTGTTAGGAGATGTTATAAGCCACAGTAAGACCCTGTCATATTTTACAGAAAAAAATGTAATTCATAGATTAACATTCCATCCAAATATCTGTGTCTATACCAAAGTAGCCTACCATAATAATTAGTACTGTATAAATACCTATATATCTAATTGCCTGTGCTCATTAGTAGGTCTGAAAGGTTATTCACGGACAGACTGTCAGACCATGAAAGGATACAGACAGAATTGACCAGAGTCCAAAATGACAGCTCCAGAGAAAGTAGACTGTTTTGCTTCTCATCCACCCGTGCCCCTTTTCTAAGGCTAGGGAACAATCTGTGGAAGAGGGGGCATACTAGAGTATAAGGGCTGCGATTGGGGTGAATAGTGAAACTACAGCAATATAGACTGGACACTTATTTGATCAACTTGATTGAACATACAAGCCCCCCAGCTGGATGGTGGGACCCTTGGGCTGTGTGGGTTTGGGCACAACTGTTTGCAAATTGGTTTTACATGAAGGATGCTTGTACTCATAAATTATTACTTATTGGTTAAAAATGAAAAAAATTAAAAAGTAATAGAAAAATAATAATAATAATTTACTTGATATCAAATTTACTTATTAGGTAAAAACTGTTGTAAGCTAAAATTGTTAAATTACAGCATGATTCCTCTTGCTTAAGGATATAAATTAGTTTTAAAAGATGATTACTTCTGCTTCAGGATGCAATGTACCTCCACTTGTCAATGTGTTTTACATAAAAATTAAAATTTTATCATTACAGCTTCTTTAGAGCCAACAAACAGGTTTGTCAGGGTCCATATATTTGGCAAGTCTATGTAAAAATATCTCTAAACATTTAAAAGAAATTGATCATTTAAAACCTGCTTCAAGGATTACAAGGACATCTCACAGTTTATAATAGTATATTTGAGATAACTGTTCACATATATATATATATATATATACAAATAAATATTAATTGATTAGTAAATTTTCACAACAAATTGTAAATTTGTGTGAATTTTATGTCTCATATTAAGAAAATGTTTATAAAAATATAAAATATGCCAGGCATGTTGGCGCATGCCTTTAATCCCAGCACTTGGAAGCAGAGGCAAGCAGATCTCTGTGAGTTCAAGGCCAGCCTGATCTAGATACTGAGCTCCAGGCCAGATTGGACTAAAGGGAGATACTGTCTCAAAAATACCAAATATATATATAATATTTTAATCAAGAAAATATTTATATATAAAATTTATAAATAAAAATTAATATGGCTATAAAATAGAAGGAATAGTGAGCACTTTCAAGCAAGTTTATTGATGGCCTGAGCATAATTATAGGGATACAGTGTTGTTGTTACAATAATTACTTTTGAAGCAAAAAATTTTACCTGTGATGTTAAAACTCTTCAAGTTAGATTTTATTAAATAATGTTTGGGTTTTATTAAAGATTTATCTACATATTACACAGAAATTAAAGGTCCCATACTGGTGTAATTGACCTTCTTAGATGTTTCATGACTGTACTAAAGGCCTATACAAATCTAGTCAGATGGAGTTAAAGGGACAACTTTTTGCCCCTTGCTCAATAAGGTCATCTAAGTCCCAAGGGACTATGGGGTATCTCTCTAAATTTCCTGTAACTGTGATGAGTCACTTGTCCTACTGTTCAGGGAGGCCATGGAGACCCCACTAGAAGGACTCAAACCACTGTCTAGTCTACAAAGAGGAGGGTCAATAGAGAGGAAACTTTCCTGTTTCCATGTGAAGCCACAGTCAAGAAAGGCCATCTGACTTATCCTCACATAGATGGAACTGATAAAAGAAAGGCCTAAGGAGCAAGAGGCCCCTCCCAATCCCATGTGACCACTGAGGAACAGATCCTTAGTCAACCTTAAGTGTAAAAATACATTGGTTTATTTGGGCCAGAAGCATGCTCTTAAACATCCAGCAGAAAAATATAACCAAACTTTAAAAGTATTTGAATATTTCTTTAAGGGTTCAAGGAAGCCCAGCAAGGTGGTGCAGGCCTTTAATCATAGCACTCAGGAGGCAGAGGTAGGCAGATCTTTGTGAGTTCAAGTCCAGCCTGGCCTACTGAGTGAGTTCCAGGACAGCTGGGGCTACAGGAAGACCCTGTCTCAAAAAGACCAAAAAAAAAAAAAAAAAAAAAAAAAAAAAAAAAAAAAAAAAAGAGTTCCCAAACATTACACTTCAGTTCATAATAAATGTTATTTAGACAATTTCTCACTAATGATTTTGTTCTTAATAAGAAAATGTTTCTCAAACCTTGGCCTAGTCAACTCTGCAGCCTACCTACAGCCAAAAGGACAAACACAGCATTGTTCTTATCTCAAAATTAACTGATAGCTAAATCTCTCTCTCTCTCTCTCTCTCTCTCTCTCTCTCTCTCTCTCTCTCTCCCCAAATGGAGGGACTCACACTAGGATTCTAGCCACTCTGACAGCTATCAAAGAGACTGAAAAGCAAAATGAGGAGAAACCCAATAGCTTGATGCTTTTGGAAGCCCTCGTCAAGAACCTCTGATTTGAACGTTTAAAATTCACCCTATTTCTGATTTCTCCTGGTTCCCTGCCTAGAATTTGTGCCAAACTACTCTTGCCTTCACTTCCCCTTCCCCTCTTTGGCCCACAGAGCAACTCAAAGGGAGTTTTCTCCTGACTATCCCTATGTTCCTGGTTATATAACTTTCAGGTATATGCATGCATTCCATGCTCACATATTATATGTGTATTTTTCAGGGGAATGTTGAGATAATATGCTTGCCCCTGGCTTTTTGTGCTACCTAAGATTTCTTTATCTCCCTTCTCTCCCCCTGTCTAACCTCCCTCCTTCACCATTTGCTTCAGTACTTTAATGTTCCTCATTTTCTCCCACTGATACCTATCTCCTATTATCTCACCTCTCATGAAGTCCTTCTGTCCTTTACCACCATGGTTCCCTGAATGTCCTCTCCTTATCCCTTCCCTCATTTTCCCCATTTCCCCCTTGATAACATCTATTTCTATCTTTTCTATTCCCTCAGGATCTTGCTTTCTCTTTAGCTCAGCACTTTTTGTTGATTTGTTTGTTTGATTTTTCACTTCCCTGGCTCCTGATAATACATTAGAAATAGAAGATATGATACTGAGATTAAATTATTCTAACATAGATCATTCTCAGGGCACTTTTAATGTCCTTGTTCCTCAGGCTGTAGATGAAGGGATTCAACAGAGGGGGAACCACAGAGTACATCAAAGAGGGCACAGCACTGTTTCTGGAAGAATCTGAAAGAACTGATCCAATATACACACCAATCCCTGTTCCCAAAAATAGGCAAACCACTGAGAGGTGAGACCCACAAGTGGAGAAGGCTTTATGCCTCCCAGTTGAGGATGGCATTCTCAGAATGGAGGAAACAATTTTATAGTAAGAGAAAAGAATCCCTAACATGGGAAACATTCCATACATGACACCAAGCAAATATTGAACTATGTTATTTATGAAGGTATCAGAGCAGGAAAGAGTAAGGACCTGAGAAGGGTCACAGAAGAAGTTAGCAATTTGGACATCCTTGAAGTTGGTCATCTGTAATGCAAACAAAAGATGCAAGTAGAGATCCACAAAGCTAAAGAAAAAAGACACAAGAACTAAAATGACACAGAAGCGAGGGTTCACGATGATTGAATAATTCAAAGGATGGCAGATGGCCACAAATCGGTCATAGGCCATTACAGTCAGAAGCATGACATCCATACATCCAAAAATGATAAAAAGAGACATTTGGGTCAGGCAGCCCACATAGGAGATGACTGTGCTTCGAATTTGGATGTTCACAATCAAATTTGGTACTGTGGTAGAGATTGAACCAATATCAGCCCAGGACAAATTGGAGAGGAAGAAATACATGGGGATGTGGAGGTGGGAGTCAGAGATAACAGCCAGGATGATGAGCAGGTTCCCAAACACAGAGACCAGGTATATGAAGAGGAACACTCCAAAGAGGACAGGCTGAAGTTCTTGGTCTTCAGAGAATCCCATGAGGTAGAATTCTGAGACAAGTGTCAGATTTTGAGATTCTGTATTGCTAGGACACCTTCAAAATACAAAAGAAGATAAGAAAAACAAAACCAATCAATAACATCATTATGAAGTACAGTGACCAATTCTTCAGTAGATAAGTAGATCAATTGATACATACATCAACCCACATACATATGTATACATACATGATATGTAAAACCTGTTTATTTTCTGTTTTCTCTATTATCCCTATTTGAGACTACATTGTCATGAAGGCATGGTTGGAGCAATTTTCTTGCCTGAGGTTCTTGAACACTGGAATTACAAGTGTTTTCCAAAATATCAAGACATTTTTTATACCAGACAGAGAGAAAGAGAGGGACAGAGAGACTTGGTGTTTGTTTTGGAGGACTTTTTTATATTCAGAATGTGTTACTTTGTAATGCTTTCTTTTGTTTTGTTTTGTTTTGTTTACTTGGAGATTGGGTCTTGCTGAACAGCTCATCTATCCTTGAACACAGTATGTACTACAAACTGTTCTCAAAAGAAAAGTCATATAAAAAAGCTGGGCGTGATGACCCATGCCATTAATCCCAGCACTCAAGAGGCAGAGGCAGTCAGATCTCTGTGAGTTCAAGGCAAGCCTGGTCTACAGAGCAAGCTCCATGTCAGCTTCAGCTCAAAGGAAACCCTGTATCAAAAAGACAAAAAAAATAAGTCATCATGCCTTGGTCTTCCACGTCCTCTGACTACAAGCATGGACACCATACAATATATATTTTTATTATTAGAATTAGCAACTAAAATCTTTATAACTCAGATGTATGCGTCTTAAACAATACTTCCAATTCTTCTTCCACAATATACCTCTTTATGAGAGCCTCTCAACTGGACAAAACTAGAAGGCCAAGAACATTACAGGTAATAAATTCATGTTCATAATAATATGCAGTTTAATAATTTCAGAAAAATATGAGGATAAGAAAGATTTTTCCATATTTATGAAAAGAACTTATGGAATTTTCTAAATGATAGTAAGAACCAGAAAAATACACCTTATCGTATTCTAAGACAACAGTATACAATCTTTTGCAGCAGATTGTAATTATAGCTGAAATTGCAAAATTTTCTAAGAATTCAAGTTCCTGTTTCATAGGAGAAGATCCTGTTATGCTACTGTCTGTGTCCTCAATGTCTGTCATCGTTGGACTTGTCCATTTTCATCCTGTGTATTATCAATTGTTCAAATACTAATAATCATCTAAAGACATTAAACATCCTGCTCAAACTATTGGCTTTGAGAGACATTGAATTTGTAGAAGCATAGATAATCAGGTGGACATTTTCCATCCCATCAGACCAGGTTAGAGATTACCCTTTTCAGGCCCTGGGCACTTTCAAGCAGCTCAGCTTTTCTCTGCTTCTTCCAGGAATCTCTGCTGATCAGCCCAGCACCTTGACTGGCCTGAGTGTCTCCCAGCAGTCCTTAAGGCTCATGTAAGCTTGGGCATGGAGTGGACTAGTGAAAGTAATCAATTTCACAGATTTGTAGAATCTACTGAGTTCTTTACTTCCTTAGCTTAGCAACCTTCCCTGCAGGGTGCACCATTAATATCTACGTGTTTGTAAGTTAAGGCCATCATGCTTGAGGCTTGCTTGTGAGTGCTAGTGGGAATTGGCTGGAAAAGGGTCCTTCTGAATGACCACCAGCCTGGGAACTGTGTATAGAGTAGCCAGCTGGGTCTTGACTGGACAGAGGCTGGCAGTGAGCCACTAGTCCTGGATATCTGTCTAGGGTGTGTTCAAGTCCCCGGCAGGGCAGTGGCTCACACCCTAAGGCCAAGGGTCTGAGTTAAGCAAATATCTTGGCCAGACTGGGCTGTGAGACAGAATTCCCCCATGGCAACCTGACACGCAGCCTCCATATGTCTGTTCCCATGAGGAAGCTGCTGTCTTCCTCTTCCCCTCCTCACTTTTGCCCCCTTTGATCCTGCAGACATGGTGCTAACCACAATTAATGGGTAATGAAAATGTGGTACATTTACACAGTGTAGTTCTACTCAGTAGCAAGATGAAATTTTGAAATGTGCAGGTACGTGGGTTGAACTAGAGACTATGTTACTTTAATAGAAATAACACAAATGTAGAAAAGCAAGAAACATATATTCTCCCTCATTAGTGGATTGTAACACCAATCCCTTATATGTGAGTATATATCCTGATGTAACAGCAGGAGCCAGAAACATGGCAAGGATGGGCACAGAAAAGGGGAAAGAAAGAGCCTGAAACAGAGGAATGGTAAGGGAACAGATATTACCAGGACAGAGGTAGAGAAAGTGGGAGAGTTTGAGTGGGAGGGGAGGAAGGAGGGAAGTACAAGGGACCATAGTGGGAGAAGGGAACTCAGGGGAGAAGGATGGTGAGAGATGGGTATAATAGGGAGGAGTGTGGGGATAATTGGGGCACTTGGATGGGAGGAGAAGAGGGTGGTTGGATGAATGGAGAGAGAGGAGATGAATGGAGATTGGGGAGACTAGAGAAGCCAGAAGAAAATGGTTTGACTCAGAAACCCCCTGAGAAATACACATACAGTGTCTGAACATTAATGCAAGTGTTTACCTGGGAGCTGTATGGCAAGGAGCACAGTACCAGACAGGAGAGACCTCCCTTTTTGTGTTTGTCAGGGTAGACTCTCAAAGTAACACAGGCTATTGCCAGAGCTCTTGGTTATATCCAAGAGCTAGAAGATAAGACTCTACTCCTAGAGACAGGACATATTTTGGCATAGGACTTGGAGCAATAGAGCAGCACTGACCAGGAAGCATTCTATCTGAAGTCTAGTTCTCATAGTACTAGAGGATAGTAGGCAATATACTAAGGGAGAAAATCAGTGGTCCAACCCATCCTTAAAGACTAATCACCATAACAACTGGCACAGCAAACTATCTATCAGTGTACTACTGGAACTGTTGTCTGAGGGGTACTCAGTTGCTATCTAATTGAACCTGAAGCCCTCTCAGTGGGAAGGAACTCTTAGGTGGCACTGTAAGCACAGCCAAATACACATGGCTTGAGGGATCATGGATCCTAGAGAAAACCCTATCTCTGTCATATACATGTCATTTATCTAAATGACAAACGAAATTTCTGATCATACGCTAAATGTGGACTCTTAAATTCGGGGGGGTTAACAACTTTTTATTGAGATTTTGTGCATTTCCATTTCCAATCAAATTTAGACATGTTTCCTCATCCATACCCCCCACCAGAGCTCATACATTCTGCCATACATGTTAAGTCTTGTCTCACATCTTTTGATCAGACTTCTTTAACTTTTTTATGTAGTTTACTGTTTTGGTCAGTTCTTTGAACAAGTTGTTGTTGTTGTCATTTTTCCATTTAATTTTATGTTACTCCAAAATATGCATATATACAATCCACACATATACCAAAATGACAAAATCTGAAAAAAAATATAGGTTAATTCCAAAACATGTTTGGGATTCACTAAATATGGATCTGTATTTTTACAGACAACACCACACACTACTCAGTCCAGGGTTGGTCCATGAACACAGAGGGAAAAGAGCTTTCCGGCCACTGGAACCTTCATATGGGAACTTGCAACAATGATGCCATCAAATGCAAGACCTGTGCTGACTCAACAGTCATGGTCCAGAGTGGAGCAAGGGAAATGGGTGTCTGGCCAGCCCTACCCTGGGAACTGATTACTACTAGATGAGGAAGAGTAGACCTTACTTACAATCTCTAGATAGGCAGAATAGACTCCAGTGGATGAATTTGCAGTGCAGGACATCTGGGCACTAGGGTTTGAGGTGCTAGGACTTGACCTGTATGGAGGAAGGCTTGAGGTCCAGAAAGCAAGGGGGCAGCATGGGGGGTCATGGATGGTAGAGAGCATCTAAATACAATAAGAGCTGTTGTATGGAATGTAAAAAATCTCAGTAAAATATATTTTATAAAAGAAGATAATGTTGCATAATATGTTGATTGGTAATATTTCCCACAAATAATACAGTTTAGATCCTGTATTTCTTTTCCTAATACAAATTCTGTCATTGTGATTCATGTCCAGATCTGACATCTGTGCCACAACAGTTTGTCCGTAGCAATCAGTTAAAATAACACCAATATCTTGCATCCTCCGAGGGGAAAAATGTTTCTTTAGACTCAAGTAGAGGCCTCATGTGCTGGGATTGGAGGTCATAAATAAATAATTTAGTCCTGAATAATTATCATGGTGTATCTCTTCTCTGCACTCTTTTTTGTTTTTTTTGTTTTTTTTTTTTTGTTTTTTTTTTTTTTTTTTTTCAAGACAGGGTTTCCTGTAGCCATAGCTGTCGGGAACTCACTCGGTAAGAGACCTCTGGCCTTGAACTCGCAAGATCCACCCTTCTCTGCCTCCCAAGTGCTAGGATTAAAGGCGTGCGCCACCACACCCAGCTCTCTGCACTCTTACTGAGAGAAAAGATTACTCCATCCCAGCCCCTAGGATGTGTGACCACTGAGGAACGTCCCTAGCTCCATAAGCACTGATCAATGTATTTTACTGAAGTATTCATTTTTATGGAAACAGCAAGCTTAGATGGAGTGCAGTTTTTAAACGGCACCAGACCCCAAGTAACAAGAAGCTCTGTGATGTATGTTGGCATTCAGCTTGATGGTTTCCTGTCCCCTTCTCTCTATGGTTCTCTTCCTTTTTTATAAACTGAAAAATCAGATTAACATGTAGCTCCACTAACTGTGTGAAAAGAGGTCAAAGTTTGACAGCTAACTAATCCATATCTCAGCTTTGGTTTTCTTTTTTAATAAATAAATCCATCATGAAAGCAATAGTGAATTTATTGATGAATGTGATTGTTAAAAGAAGTTGAAACTTACAATGATGTAGTGTCTGATCTGGGTCTCACCCTAAGGCTTGGAGTTAATCTTATGCTTCTACTACATCATCTTTATATTACCCCTGAAAATATCTGTGATGCTTTGTGAATGATTTGTAGATTTGAATGTAAATATGGCTCCCATGTTAATGATGTAGGTACACACAGCTGTTTTGTCTTCTCTCTAGCTCTGTGGAACATTCCTCAAAAGGGAAGAAATTGTAGCTGGGAAAGCACCAAGTGAGTTAAGGTGAACAAAACATGTGTCCACTCTGTGTTTACATATGATGGTATGTTTTCATGGATTCCTACAGGACAAGTTATACATAGGCTCTGAGAAATCAGAAGTAAAACTGATTGTCCACAAATGTAAGTAAACATACCAATACAAAAATAAAACATCCTCACAGAAATCTGAAAACACATAGAGGGCGTTTCACTGGAATGATACATACATTAAATCTATGACTTCTAATGTTACTATTATCAATGTTTTCCCTAATTCTATTTGTATTTGTGTTTCTATGTGTCTTTATGTTTGTATATGAATGCTCATGTGTATAGAGGTGCAGATGTGTGTGTTGTTGTTGTTGTTGTACATGTGGAGACCAGCAGTCAAGCCTGGCTGCCCCTCCCAGGCACTGTCCAACTTCTTTTACATTTGCCACAATCTGACACTGCCCTGAAATTCAACAAGTAAAATAGAGCAGGTAGCCAGCAAGAAACAGGTATATGTCTGCCCACACCTTCTCACCCTCCCAACACACAACACAGGCCTAGCTCCTTTTTAATGTGGATTCTGGTGATCTATCTAAGGTCCTCAGGCTTGCAAGACAAGCAATCCACTGAGGCAAGCACTCTACTGACAGAGCTATCTCCTCAGTTCAGTTTTCCATAATTTTACAAAGTACACATTAAAACAACATGAAACCATCAATATCTGTTTTCTCACTACAAATACAGTGATCTATAGTCCTAATAAATTCAGATGACAATGCTGAGTTTTGGAGACACTAACAAACTACTCTATGCCATGGATGAGTTAAGTGGAGGTGACAGAATAAACATTAAATTATGAAACTCTGTATGACATGCACTTAACTCATTTATTTTTTCCAGACATCAGGTCTTAAGCAGGAATTGAAAGTTCTTGGCTTCAGGAATGAATATTTGAATAATGAGCATGGTCCTAAGTAGGTACAAAACCAAGGTATAGCTTATCTCTATTTGAAAATATGTGGGATAAAACAAACATGAGGATGGCAGAAAGCTTCATGAATATCCAGGAGTGACAAATAGAGATGTGTGACCACCTGTCTGTCTACTCTTTCTGTGGCCCTACCCTGTGATCTGCAGCTATACAGTGGGTTTGGCTGGTAAAAACATTGCTCTGCCTTGTGATGTAGCAGGGATACAAAGAAGAGAGAGATGGAGAGACATAAAATGAAATCAGAGACAGAGACAGGGAAAGGGGTACTCTACTCTGGTAAGAGAAAGCAGAATCATTCACTGGTTCTCAAACAACTTGCCAGAATAAAATTAAAAAACATATCCTGCATTTGTACTCAGCATATTTAAGGACAGTTTTTTAAGTGACAGTCTACTACAGATTACGTAATAATGTTCTCTTTCTTTTAAGGTAACCATAATATACCTAGTGTGGTAGGACTGCTGTAATCCAAGCACTTGAGAACTGCACACAGGAAGACCAGGAGCTGAGGGTCATCCTCAGACACTAGCAGATTTAAGGCTGCATTAGACATCTCAGAAAAGCTGCCCTTCATAGATACGAAAATAAAACACATGAAGTGAAATGAGCTACATGGATCACATGGCTCAGTGCCTGAAACACAAAAAGCTTTCAAAAATAGTTCATGGTGTTTAGGAGACTGCCATCCTCCTCATCTTCCTTATCATCACCATCATGATCCCGTCTCCTTAGTAATCAGTTTAGGAGGACATATTTGCTAATGGACAGTAGGAAGAATGTGGTGAAAAGATGATTGGAATATGATTTCTGAAACTGTGGTAAATCAAAATGTCAAACTTATAATTCATCAGAAATGATATAGTTTAAATCACCTGGACATCAAACTGTCAGTTTCTTATCACAAAAAGGAAGCAATACTTCCAATTGCCCCCCCCCCCAGATACATGGGTATCTGTTCTTACTGAATTCTGCTGCTTCTCTGCTGGGTCAGGACCAAGGAGGACAGAACCAAAGACCTTCCCATGCTGCTATCCAGGGATGTCTCAAGAAGTGTCCCCAGGACCAAAGAGCACTCAGTACCAGATGGGAGCTATGTGTACAGGACAACCACGGGGAGAAGAAGAAACATGTGGTCAGCAACACTGAAGATGTCAAACTGCAGGGTGGAGAGATGGCTGGTGGTTGATGATTATAAGTCCTTAGAGGCCCAATGCCCAGAACTGCTAATTACAAAAACTAGTCCATGGTATTCGTCCAAATCTCTAAAGATTTCCTGACTCATTAATGGAGGAAGAAGTGGAAAAAAATAAATGTCAATTAAAACTCATGTTGACTGGGGCTGGAGAGATGGCCTAGTTGTTAAGAGCACCAATTGCTCTTGCAGAGGACCCAGGTTCAATTCCCAGCACCCACATGGCGGCTGAGAACTGTCTTTAACTCCAGTTCCAGGGGAATCCGACACCCTCTTCTAACCTCCACAGCATTGCACGACACAGGTGCACCAACCTACATACAGACTGT
Organism: Rhizomys pruinosus; assembly: GCA_009823505.1. Classification (NCBI taxonomy): domain Eukaryota; kingdom Metazoa; phylum Chordata; class Mammalia; order Rodentia; family Spalacidae; genus Rhizomys; species Rhizomys pruinosus. Next base: position 3,651,629 of record VZQC01007972.1, read on the forward strand.
TCATTCGTACATATAAAAAATAAATTAAAAAACTTAAAAAAAACTCATGTTGATTATTCACTTCGTTGGTTCCTAATTATTTTTAAAGTTTAATCAAAATTTTCTAATTTGATGTTTATTAGGGAAAATATGCATCAAATTGGTCACAGTATTATGAGGTTATTGTAGACATACAACTACAGAAACTTCATTTCTCCAAGCCGAAATTATACTTTTTACTCACATATTAATCAAATTTGCTCTTCAACAATGTCATGATGTAGCTTCTGATTTCCCTTGCTCCCTCCCTCTTTTATCTCTCTCCTACTCTATAAGACACTTCTGCCCTACAGGTTCCTTTGTCATTTCCATGATCCTTTTTAAATTTCTTATTAACCCCCATATACAACTCTGGAAATCACGATTACACTAGAAAAGGTCCCAAGAAATTAAATCCATGTATTTATAAAAAAATAATGGCACCAAAAAGCAGAAGTTTTAAGTCTACATCATAACTTTACTGCCTCTTCTATAGTACATTACAAATTAATTCACATGGCCTTGGACTATCTGTGCTGGGTGCTATACTTTCCCTGATTTGGGGATTCTCTTTTTTTTTTTTTTGAACAACACAAGCAAGAAACACAAATATGTTTTATTACCATTTTATAATTTGTGCATATAGTACATGGAGCTTTATGACTATTCCCTAAATGTACAGAACACAGGGCATAACAGTGAGAGGGGAACGAGGATACAGAACAATGTATGCTAATTTGAAAGGGAATCTATGTGTAACATAAAAAGAAAATACCACAAGTACATCAAAATGACAATGAGTTGATGGATTACGAGTGTTATTTTTTTTTTTTTTGGTCTTTTCGAGGAGTGTTATTTTATCCTCTCTCCTAGTTTTCCAAATTTCGAGCAACTGCTAGTTGATGCTTTAGGAAAGCATTAGGGATTTTTTTTTCTTTTCCTCAGCAAATGTATGCATGTTTTTAAATAGATTGACAGTCTATTCTCTGGAAACATCCCATTTGGCCTAGGAGACCAATGATACAAACACATGTATATGACTATTTTAACCCTCATTCAGGATGGAATTCAGTCTTTTCTATAAACTCTTTCAGATCCCACTTGTCAACTAAAATGTCCCCAAGTTTGGGGCTAGGTCTTTTAGAGTCCAGAAGCAGTGAATGTGAGTGATCTAAATGCAAGGTTGCAGAGTTAGGGGTCAGAGATCCCATTTGCAGGGGGCTAAGAGAGCTTCCCAGAGCTGACATTCAAAACCAATGTTTTGGAGGTTGAAAGACCAGGTGAGGGCTCAGCCAGTGGCCCAGTGGGTCTATGCTGCTCCCTTCTCACTCCGGTGCTGAGCGGGCCTCTGCAGGCTGGGCTTGGAGGAATGAGTGGCACCCAGCCTGGGTACACCTCCCCCCACCCAGTCTTCTCTCTGGATGAGGAGCACTGTTTTCCTCTCTTGGCTCTGAACCATGAGCCACATTCCTTCTGAGATAAGGCCCTCCTCTCAGGCCTAGTGGTTGCCAACACTCCCACTGGAGCTGCCAGGGCAGAAACGCTGGCCACTCCAGCAGGCAGAACTCAGAGCTGCCTCTGGGTCCCTGGCATTTGGGGGTTCTTAATGAGAGACCAAGTTGGATTCATATCAGACATGCAGGGATGGTTCAACATATGAATATCAATAAATATCATAAAGCACATAAATGGACTGAAAGACAAAAAAGACACGATCATCTCAATTGATGCAGAAAAAGCCTTTGATAAAATCCAGCACGCCTTCATGCTTAAAGTCTTAGAGAGAATTGGTTTGCAGGGATCATTCATCAATGTAATCAAAGCCATATACAGCAAACCCACACCCCAAATCATCCTAAATGGAGAAGAGACAGAAACATTCCCCTTAAAGGTAGGAACTCAGCAAGGCTGCCCCCTTTCACCATCCCTCTACAATATAGTGCTTGAAACACTTGCTAGGTCTATAAGGCAAGAAAAGGAAATTAAAGTACTAATTGGAAAAGAGGAAGTCAAGCTATCCCTTTTTGCTGGTGACATGATTTTTACCTAAGGGATGCTAAAAAGTCAACCAGAATGCTCCTAGAAACTGTTAAGAGCTTCAGTAAAGTGGCAGGATACAAGATAAACCTAGAAAAATCAGTAGCCTTCCTTTACACCAACAACAAGCAATTGAAGAAGGAATACAAGGAGAACTTTCCACTCACAATAGCCTCAAAGACAATAAAATACCTAGGAATAAACATAACCAAAGACACCAAAGATCTGTACAAAATAAAACTCCTTTAAAACCCTGAATAAAGAAATTGAAGATGACATCAGAAGATGGAAAGACCTCTCATGCTCATGGATTGGGAAAATTAACATCATAAATATGTTCATTCTACCTAAACTAATATACAGATCCAATGCAATCCCAATTAAAATCCCTAAAATCTTCACATGCATAGGGAAAAAGTCCATAATTTCATATGGAAAAACAAAAGGCACTGAATAGACAAAGCAACCCTGAGTGAAAAGAGCAATAGAGGGGGTAATTGCTATACCAGACTTCAAACTATACTACAGGCCTATAGACATAAAAACAGCTTGGTACTGGCACAAAAACAGACCTGTTGACAAATGGAGCAAAACTGAAGACCCAAACTTTAGCACATACAATTTCAGCCATCTCATATTTGACAAGGGGGCTAGGAAGACACAATGGTGGAAAGACAGCATCTTCAACAAGTGGTGTTGGCAAAACTGGATCACCACTTATAGAAGAATAAAGTAAAACCCCTACCTCTCACCCTGTACAAAACACAACTCCAGGGGCTGGAGAGATGGCCTAGCGGTTAAGAGCGCCAACCGCTCTTACAGAGGACCCAGGTTCGATCCCCAGCACCCACATGGCAGCTGAGAACCATCTGAAACTCCAATTCCAGGAGAACTCCAGTTCCAGGGGAATCCGACACCCTCTTCTGACCTCTGCGGCATTGCACGACACGGGTGCACAGACTTGCATGCAGACAGTACATTCATACACATACAGAAATAAATAAAAATTTTAAAAAAAGACAACTCCAGATGGATCAAAGACTTCAACGTAAAACCCAAAACTCTGAAGGTGATAGAAGAAAAATTTGGCAGCAGCCTACAAGACATAGGCATAGGAAAAGAAAGCAGCTGTGCAAGAAATAAGTTTGACAATTGGCAAATGGGACCTCATTAAACTTAAAAGGTTCTGTACATCAAAAGGAACAACCAAGGAAGTGAAGAGAAAACCCACAGAGTGGGAGGAAACCTTCAATTCAGATACATCTGACAAAGCATTGATTTCCAGAATATATAAACTACTCAAAAAACAAAGAAGAAAGAAAACAAATGAATCACTCAAAAGATCAAACAAAGAGCTGAACAGAGACTTCACAAGTGAGGAATTAGAGATGGCTGATAAACATCTTTAAAAATGTTCATTGTTGCTAATAATTAAGGAAATGCAAATGAAAACCAATTTAAGATGTCATCTCACTCAGATAAGATGAGCTAGGATCAAGAAAACAAATGATACCAAATGCTGGAGAGGTTGTGGGGAAAGGAGAACATTCATTCCCTGCTAGTGGGAATGTAAACGTGTACAGCCACTATGGAAAGCAGTGTGGAGAACCCTTGGAAGACTCAAAATGAGCTTACCACCTGACCCAGTCATACCACTCCTTGGTATATACTCACAAGATTCATCTTACCGCAGAGATACATACACAGCCATGTTTTTTATTGCAGCTCTCTTCACAATACCAAAAGGCTGGAACCAACACACAAGTGGCCCTCAACTAAGGAGTGGATAGAGAAAATGTGATACATCTACACAATGGAGTTCTAGAGTCTATACAGCAGTAAAGAAAGAAGATATCATGAACTTTGCAGGTAAATGGATGGAACTAGAATATATTATGTTAAGTGAAGTAACACGGTCCCAGAAAAACAAACGACGAATGGTATCCCTCATATGTGAATGTTAGCGTTAATTACCTAGTTGTATTTCTTGTGCATGGCACCTTGAGCTTTTGTCCAAGTAGTTGGGAATGATGCATATCAGAAAGAACAACAACAAAAACAATAGAAAAGACTGCATCAAAGAATAAACTGAAACGGTGAACTTCTACTCAAATCAGTCAATTTCCACATCCAGAATTTTGAGAAAGACTGAGACAAAGATGAAAAACATGTTTGGCAGAATGCATGAGCTCTGGTGGGGTAGGTGTAGGGTGGGGAACACGGGTGTAGATTTGATTAGTAACATAATCTTGTACAAAAGTATATAATAAAAAATAAAATTAATAAACAACATAAAAAAGAAATATAACATTAAAAAAATACATACTATGACTCTGCTGAGTAATCATCAAATTCCCCCTTCTCACTTAATCAACAGGCAGACAATCTCACTAAACAAATGCACACTATGACTCCCATGAGTAATCACCAACTTCTCCATTAGCCAGCATCATGAACTTTGCAAGTAAATGGATGGACTAGAAGACATTATGCTAAGTGAAATAACACACTCCCAGAAAAACAAATGATGAATGATATCTCTCATTTATGGATACTAGCACAAAATGCATAGTAGTAAGGCAAACTGAGCAGCAGATAGATGATGATGATGATGATGATGATGATGATGATGATGATAGATGATAGGTAGATGATAGATAGATAGATAGATAGATAGATAGATAGATAGATAGAAATTTTACCTAAAAGCAACTGTATCATTATAATGTGATTACCTTAATGGGATCTAGAAACAACCTACCACTTATTTTCAGAATTTGCAGCTGTAGTATATAGGGGACGGTATGTATGCAACTAAAGTTGCATATACTACTCTAAACTGTAATGTAAAATTAAAGGGGAAAATGGGAATTCCTAGACATGTTTTGGAATTAACATACAATTTACTTTCAGACATTATAATTTTGCTATATGTGTGAAGAACATATATTGATATTTTGGATAAATACATATTGGAGGGAATAACAAGAAAACGACTGTGTCAAACAACTAACTGAAACAGTAAACTTTAGCCCCAAACAATAAACCTCTGCCTAGAAAAACCGCAGCTCCTGAGAACCATCTTTGACTCCAGTTCCAGGGGAATCTGACACCCTTTTCTGACCTCCGCAGCATTGCACAACATGTGTACACAAACCTGCATGCAGACAGTACATTCATACACATAAAAATTAAATAAAATTTTAAAAAGGAAAAAAAGACTGAAAAAAATATGCAAGACATATATATGAAAATGCATTAATTCGGGTGTTTTTGGAGGGACGGAATGGGGAATGAGCCTAATTTGGAATGAGAAATGTGCTGCAAATTGTACAAAACTTCAATAAGCAACATTTAAAAATTTTAAAAAACTTATACCTTTACCTCACTAAAGAACAAACTAGATCCAAGCCCTGTCGCTTCCAGTCCAGAGTTCCAGGACAATCAGAGCCCTTACACTTCTGCCACAGGATTCCAGAACCAACTGAGGCCTGTCACTGCCAATCCAGGGAGAGTAACAGGCTTCTTGGCAGACAGGTTCCAGAACCATCTGAGCCCAGTCACTTCCACCACAGGGTTCTAAGTCCATCCAAACCCCATTGCTTCTGGAACAGGGCCTCTAGAGCTGCTCCAAATTCCAGACCAGATTGGGTAAGGCCCTATGGTCACCTTGGCAGTGACAGGATTGGGCAGGAAAAACCAGTGCTGCTAACCCCCCTTGCAGCTATGGCGGGAACAGAGAAGGTGACTCAGAGCACAAAGTAACAGAAGAGATAGCAAACCTTCCAACCTAGAGGAAATGCCTTCAACCAAACGAAGAAGCACATGAATTTCATATCAGATTCTAAACAACAAATCAAATCCACATGCTGAGACCACAAAGAAAAATCAACAACAGGGGAAAAGCAAACAATAAATCCCCACCAAAATCTGTCATTCCTATAGAAGATTCCAACAATGAATTCTCCCTGAAAATAACCCAGGACAGGGATCTGAAAAGAACAATAATAGACAAACTCAAAGAAATCAAGAGAGAAAAAGACTAACTCAGGAATGAAGTGGAAACATTGAAAAGATCCCACACTGAAATGAAACAGGAAACCAACCAACAAATTAAGGATCTAGAAGGAGAGAATTCCAAAGGGAACTGGAAATACTATAGAAATCACAGGATGAAATGAAAAAGGAAATTCCACACTCATCCAATCAGCAGGAAAATGTGGGAGAAAGCCTCAGTAACAGATTGGATGAAGCAGAAAGTAAAATATCAACACTGGAAGACAAGGTGGAAGAACTGCAATGCTCAAACAAAGAGTATGAAAATTTTTTTAAATCACAAGAGTAGAACAATCAGGAAATATGGGACACTATGAAAAGATCAAACCTCTGCATCATATGGATAGAGGAAGAAGAAGAATTTCAGGACAAAGGTATTGATCAGATCTTCAACAGAATAATAGAAGAAAATATCCTCAAACTGAAAAATGACAAAACCATACAAATACAAGAAGCACATAGAACACCAAACAGACAAGATCAGAAAAAGAATACCCCAGGCCACATCATACTTAAAACACTAGATGCCCAAAACAAATGCAAAATACTGATGACCCCAAGAGAAAAACAGCAAGTTACATATAAAGGGAAACCCATCAGAATTATAGCTGATTTTTCAGTGCAAACAATGAAAGCGAGAAGAATGTAGATCAAAGTTTTCCCAGTACTAAATGACTATAGATACCAACCCAGATTACTTTACGGAGCAAAATGGTCAATTAAGATTGAAGGAGAAAGAAAAATCTTTGATGACATAAACAAGATGAAATAATTCATGTCCAGGAAACCAACTCTTCAGAAAATACTCAAAGCAATTCAAAGGTCAGAGGAAAGGAGCAACTATCCCCAAGCAGCTAGAGAAAGTAATAAGCAAAAGTATAACTGCAGAAATACAAATCTAGACCAAGAATGCAAACAGAAAATAAGGTAATAGGAAGCAGCAGCAGCCATCCAGGATCCCAGTGGACTCAGTGGGCTGGGAGACTGCGTACACATCAGCACCCGGAGGGCATGACTCAGGGTCCAGATGGGCTGCCATGCCTCCTGGTGATTGACATGGGCTGGAGGGCCAAGGGAGCAACCTCCGCCCCCAAAGTAGAGGAACTGAATGGCAGGAACTACAGTGAGTGAACAACCAATCCTCCATAATAACATTTGAAACTAGCACCAGAATGCAAACAAAAAATAATTCCACATGCCAAAGCCACAATGAAAAAAATAAAATGGGAAAAGCTCATGATAAATCAACACTGAACTCAACCACAACTATACAAGATCCCTACAATGAGATCCCCCTGGAAGGAAACCAAGATAAGGACCTTAGAAGAACAGACAGAGACATATTCAAAGAAATCAAAGAATATAAGGAACAAATCAGAGAAATAAGGGAAGAAAATGAAAAAATTCAGGAAGGATCTAGAAGGCAACAATGATAAACTCTGGAAATAACTAGAGGAGGAGGTTGAGAAACTCTTAAAAAAGCTAGAGGAAGAGAAACACAGACTCCAAAAATAACTAGAGGAAGAGAAACACAAACTCTAAAAAGAACCGGAGGGACAGAATGACAAACTCCAGAAGGAAGTGGAAATACTGAAAAGATCCCAGGCTGAAATGAAAAAAGAAACATACCAGAGAACAAAGGAGCTACAAGTAGAGAATGACAAGCTCCAAAAGGGAGTGGAAATACTAAAGAAATCACAGGAAGAAATGAAAAAGGAAATGGAACATTCATCCAATCAACAGGAAAGAATGGGAGAAAGCCTCAGAAGCAGAATGGATGAAACAGAAAATAGAATATGAGACCTGCAGGATAAGATGGAACATCTAAAATGCTCAAGTGAAGATTATGAAATTTTTTTAAGAAACACAAGAGTGTAATAACCAGGAAATGTGGGATGCTATGAAGAGACCAAATCTCCACATCATAGGGATAGAAAAAGGAAGAGAATCTCAAGACAGTGGTGTTCATCAGATCTTCAAGAGGATAATGCAAGGAAATTTTCCCAAACTGGAAAAAGACAAACCTATACAAATAGAAGAAGCACATAGAACACCAAATAGACAAGACCAGAAAAGAAATGCCCTAGTTAAAACTCTAGATGCTCAAAACAAAAACAAAATACTGAAAGCCACAAGAAAAAAAACTACATATAAGGGAAAGCCCATCAGAATTACATATGACTTCTCAGTGCAAACCATGAAAGCCGGAAGATCAAGGACAAAAGTATTCCCAGTGCTGAATGACTTTAGATGCTGACCCAGATTACTATAACCAGCAAAAATGTCAATTATAGTTGAAGGAGAAAGAAAACTATTTCATGATGTAAACAAAATGAAGGAATATGTATCAAAAAACCAACACTTCAGGAAACATTCGAAGCAATTCAAAGAACCAAGGAAAGGAGAAACTATCCTCAAACAACTAAAGAGAGAAACCAATAAATGCATAACAGCATAAATGCAAACCTAGACCAAGAATGCAAACAATGAATTAGTTGAAAGGAAGCAACGCACATCTCTCAATAATAACTTTAAACATTAATGGTCTAAACTCTCAAACCAAAAGACATAGAATGGGAGAATGGATTAGGGAACGAAATCCATCTATGTGTTGTCTACAAGAAACCCATCCCATCCTCAAGGACAAACACCAACTCAAAGTAAAAGGATGGAAAAAAATATTCCAAGCAAATGGTACCAAAAAAGCAAGTAGGAGTAGCTATTCTAATATCAGACAAATTAGACTTCAAAGTAAAACTAATCAGAAGAGACAAAGAGGGTGACTAAATACTTATCAAAGGAACTATTAACCATGAAGATTTCACAATCATAAATATATACACACAAAACTCCAGTGCATCAAACTTTATAAACACAGTTCTACGGGACTTCAAGACACAGATGGATCCCAGCACACTAATAGTGGGATATCTCAATACCCCACTGAGCCCATTAGATAGGTCAGCTGGACAAAGAATAAACAGAGAGACATCTGAACTGAACAATCCAATACACCAAATGTACCTCACCGATATTTACTGAATATTCCACCCAAACACCGGAGAATATACTTTCTACTCAGCACCCCATGGAACATTCTCCAAAACTGACCACATACTGGAACACAAAAACACTTCTACAGATACAAAAGCATTGAAATAATTTCATGCAGTTATGGCAGAATGCATGATCTGGGATGGGGTGGGGCGGGGAGGAAGGGAAAGGGAAATATGCCTGAACTGAATTGGAAAATGATGTATGAAATACACAAAGCATCAATATAAATAAATAAATAAATAAATAAATAGATAGATAGATAGATAGATAAATAAATAAATAAATAAATAAGTTTTGGTTACTGGAATTTTTAACTTGTTTGTAGCGCTACTTTGTGCTTCTGTTATTATACCTTTGTTTTCTTTTTGTAGCCTCTTGGATACAGTCAATCCTATCTCTGTTCCTTTACATTGCTTCTCTTATTCTCTGTAAGGTTTGTTTAGTGAACATGAATTCTTTTAGCTTTTTTGTGTCCTGGAAAGTATTCTGTTCCCCTTTGACTATTTTAGATAATTTTGCTGGATAAATTATTTCGGGTTGGCATCCATGGTCATTTAGAACTGGGCTTCCTACCATTAAGCCATTTTTCCTTAGTCATTCTAGAAGGGATTGGTTTGCTTGCTTCACATATTTCCCCTTGATTGGTAACTTTAACTGTGGTGTTAAACTCTGATTGGCTGGTGTACTTGATTGGTAACTTTAATTGTGATGCTAAACTCTGATTGGCTGTTGTACTTATAAATTACACTGTAACCTGCACCTCATGGCCACACTCCTCCCGAGTTGAGTGTTAGCCCAGTGTCCTAATTAAATTAAACCCTCCTTTAAACTAAAAAAAAAAAAAAAAACTGGGCTTCCACTAAAAAGTCAGCTGTAATTTGATGTGTTTTATTTTATCCCCTAGCCACTTTCAGTACCCTCTTTTTGTTCTGTACATTTAATGTTTTTACTGTGATGTACTGAGGGAAGTTTTGTTATATTCATGCCTACTTGATATTCTTTGCACTTGTAGAATCTGTATAGGTTAAGCTTTTCCTTAATTTAGTTGAATATCTGATCAATTGCATTGACCTGAGAGTCTTCTCTTACCTTTATGCCTATAATTAGTAGATTTGGTGTTTGTATGTTGTCCCATTCCTGTGTTTTAAAACATTTACATTGCTTAAGATCTTGATATTCTAGTTTCCATTTCATTCATTCTTCTTTGTGAAGCTTTCTTCTGTTGTTTCCATGGCTTACTGAAATTTTCAATTCTATATGAATTCTATATGAATTTCGGTTTGGGGATTCTTCACTATTTTTTTTTAGAAACACTTAATTTTCCATCTATCAATCTTCTTCCTTCTTCCCATCAAGTGTCTGCAGCACAGCTCATGTCCACTCAGTGGTTGTTCCAACCTATTCAGTGGCCTGAGCAGTGGGGGCTGCAGACCAGTCTTCACTGGCCAGCTGGGCACTCCAGTCTTCAGTAGGGAACTGCTGGATAGGTAAGAGGGCACTTGCACACATTCAGACCAGTCTGCCACCTCGGGCTGAGCCGCAGTGAACTCGGGAGCTAGTGCGGTCCATTCACCCTGAAACTCCACCTTGGTCACAGTCTTCTCAGCCGCCGCCTGCTCTTCTTCCTCGATCTCTTCAGGGTCTCTGTAGAAGTACAGATCAGGCATAACCTCCCAAGAGTGCTCACGGGAGATGGTGCCTCGCATGCGCAGAACTTCCCAGGGCTTCCCTGGCCAGCATCTACCACATCAAACCCACTGAGTGGGCTCCCTTATTATTGCATGAGATGGCAATGTCTACATACCACAGAGGAGAATCTGTGTTACACACAGCAATAGTAGGCAGGTTGACATAGATGCTTCTGTGAGGGGCTGATGGTCTCCCCTGTGGTCAGTCACCACCAGAAGATGTGGTTCCCTAAAGGCTGCTTGAATCTGGTTAGTGAAAGTCCCAGGAGTGAAGTGGCCAGCAATCAGAGTGGCTCTAGTGGCAGCAGCAAGCTTCAGCCCAGCTCGCTGGCCAGTGTTCCTGGAGGAGATGACCTGACATCAGCAGGGTTTTCAATGGCAACAATGGCGTGAGCTGCCAGCAACAGCTTTTCCCAGGTCCTCTTCAGATTTATGATGTAGATACCATCACTTTTCCTCTTGTACTGTTCCATCTGGAAGTCAAGCTTGGTGCCACATAAGTGGGTTCCTGATGCAAGGAATTTGAGGACATCCTCTTCCTTCATTTGCAGGACCTCAAGGGCTCCGGACATTGTGTTAGTTTCCCTATTAAGTTATAACGGGAATCAGAAACAACACGGTACGGATCCCTCTCTGGGCAGCATGCAAAAAGCCACTATTTCTTTTTTTTTTCAGTTGCTATCATTTTTTTAAGGGATTCTACAATATAATGACACAGTTGTTTGCAGATAACATTGATGTTACTCAGTATGTCATACAGTTAGGTAATTGGTGCATTTTGCAAGTATCTATGTCCAAATTTTGAACAACCCAAGGTTCCCATAGTCCAGTTGGAGAAGCTTGTATGCACAGGCATGTTGATCAATCAGGAGTCCAGACTATATTCCTGTAGTCTCATGATTCACCCCTATCTCTCCACAGCCCTTACAATCTACCACGCCTCCTCTTCCGCAGTTTGTTCCCTGGGCTTTGGGAAAGGGGCACAAGTGGGTGAGAAGAAAACAGTCTAATTTCTTTGGAGTTGTCATTTTGGACTCCAGTCTGTTCAGGTTGTTTCCCTTCATGGGTTGACAGCTTTCCCAGTGATACCCTTTTTAGTCATACTAACAAAGCACAAGCTATTGGATGTACAGGCATTTAAGCAGTACCAATTATTATGTCAAGCTAAGCTGTGAGCATAGACACAGATGCTTGGATGGTATGCTAATCCGCAAACTGTGGTTTCTCTATAAAGGGTGACAAGTTCTTATTGTGGCTTATAACATCTCCTAACCACTAGAGGACATAAGCTTGTGGCATCCGCTGTGAGTTATTCCTCCAAGGAGAGAGCTAATAGCCAAATAGATTTGGGATATATATAGACACTTGGCTGCCACTGTTGCACAGTATCTCCAGGCTGTTGAGGTGTAGCTGATATTGACGGAGGAGTCTTGCTTGTCTCAGGGAGACCAATATTTTGCTGTATTGCTTTAGTGGCCTTTGGTAATGCTCTCTAGCATTTCAGAGGCCAGTTGTACGCTAGCAAGTGACGTCTCATAACATTTTTCATGCTCACACCAGGTCTTCGACAACAGGGACTTACTGCCTTTCTCCTTGCATATATCCCATTTATAGGCAAAAGGCCTTTATAATTTGGGGGGGCGGGTTTGAATCCCCTAGCCAACATCTCCTAGGCAGAATAATTCATTGCTGATGTCAGAGCTTTCCTGTAGTAATATATTTTGCTTAATTACACAACTTATAAACACTTTACTATTGAATTTGGCTCTAGATAGAGAAATATCCTTTCACAGTTCCTATGCCTATCAATCAATTAATACGTTATGCCTGTTTTATAGGAAATTACCACTGTAACAATTGGCTCTAGTTTACAGTTAGGGAGTGGTTTCATTACCATCATGTTTTTCTTTTTCCTATAAAGGGGAGAGGTAGGAAGGTTTCTCAGCATCTGGAAGGTAAACTTCATTAGGGCCCACTATAAACAGTCAACCCCAATATTATTCAGAGAGATGCTCAGTGTCCGTGACTCAGGCAGTCTGAGGTTCCTCATTCCTTAATGTTCAGATGGGTCAACCTCTCTCAGAAAAGGCCACTATTTCTATCTCTTTTGTGAATTCACCTTTTAAATCTTGAGTTATTTTTGTTATTTCCTTATACAAATGTATATTCTTGATTTTCCATCACAAGTTTATGCCTATCCTTTTCTGAGTTCTTTGGGTTGTTTGTGTTTTCTTTAAGATCTTTATAAATGTTCTTTTAAATTTTGTGTCCTTGGGTTCCTCAGGGTGGTTCTCATTGTACTGCACTTCTGTAGTGGGTTTTGTTGGGGGACATATTCCATTGGTTTTGCATATTATTTGTGTTTTTGTGCTGTCATTTGGGCAAATGGATGTTATTTGTTGGTTGTGTGTCTGATAGGAAATTCTATTCTGCCTTTGTTTAATTGAGTATTTGTTCTGTTTATATTGTTTATTTAGCTTGGTTGCTTTTTGCTCACATATGAAAAACAAATTTGTGTGTGTTTCAGGCCCTTACAGGGTAGTAGGGGAGTCTGTGTAGTTGGTGGGACAGGGCAGCAGGTAAGCTGGTCAGGATAGTAGGAGGTTTGATCTGACAGATCAGGAGCTCGTGGAATCTATGCTAGGGTGTTTAGCAAATCTCAGTTAGGAAGGTAGTCCAGAGATCTGAGGCAGAGGAATTGTAGAGGGCCTGGGTCCAAGGCTAGCAGGGGACAGTGTTGGGGTGGGGTTTGTTGGAAGTGTTAAGCCTGCAGAAGAACAGAATACAGACTTGGTGGGTGCTACCTGCCTTACCAGACTCCTAGGTGGTCTGGTTTGTTGCACAGAACAGGATCCATGGGAAGATGAGTGTGGGGACCACCTGAGGAGGAATTAAGCAATCTATGCTGGGGGTGGGGTGGTAGCCAGTGTGGTTTAGGGAGCTAGGCCAAAGATTTCAGGTGGAGGAATTGCAGTAGCCCTGGGTTCAAGGCCAGCAGTGGATGGGTTGGGTGTAGGATAGGTAGAAAGTATTGATGCTGCTGAGAAAGTGAATAAAGACAATTCATGTGTTTTGACTTACCAGAGTCCTAGGTAGGCTGGTTCATCAGGCAGATCAGGAGCCAGGGAAGATGGTTAGGAGGACCATCTGAAGAGGGACTTAACCATCTACTTTAGGGGATTTAGTTAATCTGGCTTAGAAACCTTCCAATTTCCTGAAAGTTTTGATAATTTCTGGAGGTTTTCTGGTGGAATATTTGGGATATCCTACGTAGAATACTGTAACATCTGCAAAAAAAGGAGTATGTTACTTTTTATATTCCAATTAGTACCCCTTAAATTTCCTTCCCTTCTTGCTTTTGCTAGTGTTTCAAGCACTATATTGAAAAGGAGTGGGAATAGGGTCAGCCTTGTCGCTCCTTAATGTAATGGGGATGCTTCCAGTTTTCTTCCTTTAGAATGACTCTAGTTCTTTTTTGTATATTGTCTTAATTATGTTGAGGCAGGTTTATGCCTTTCCAATTCCTTCTAGGATTTTTGTCATGAATGTGTATCATATTTTTTCAAAAGGTTTTTTCTTTATACATTGTGACGATCATGTGATTTTTGTCCTTAACTCTGTTTATATGATTTATTACATTTATTGACTTATATATATTGAACCATCCCTGCTACTTCCATGAAGTAGGAATAAAGCTACCTTCTTCATGCTGGATGATCTTTTCAAAGTGTGTCTGTATACAATTTATGAGCATTCCGTTGAGATGTTTTGCATGTATATTCAGTAGGAATAATGGTCTATAGTTTTTGTTGTCTTTTCCTAGATTTGGTAATAGAGTAATACTGGTATTATAGTGTTTGGGAGATTTCCTCTTGTTTCGATCCTTTTGAATAATTTAAATGGTATTGGTTGTAGAACTTTTTAAGGGCTGGTAAAATCCTGCTGTGAATCTGTCTGGGCCTGCTTTCTTTTAGTCAGGAGGCTCTGTAGTACTGTTTTTATTTCTTTATTTGTTATGGGTCTGTTTAAGCTCTTGATTTCTTCTTGGATTAGCTTTGGTGGCTTTCATACACTTAGAAATTTGTCCACTACTTTTAGGTTTTCAAATTTGCTAGATTTTAGGTCTTAAAACTTCAAAACTTTAAAGACTTTGAAGCATTCTCTTATAGTGTTCTGGATTTTTTGTTGTTTGTTGTGATGTATCCCCTTTCATCTCTGATTTTGTTGGCATGCATTTATTGTTCCTTACTTTTGGTTCACTGGGCTTAGGGTCTGCATATCTTGTTTATCTTTTCAAAGTACCAGCTGTTGGATTCACTGATTCTTTATGCCTAAGAATGTGACAGCACTGGGGATTTCTCTAACATCTATGATCTCTCTATCCATGTGTATTTTGCTATGTTTTCTCCCACTGAGTGGGCTTTAGGTCCATTAGGTAGCCATCGATTGTCCCCAAGATAAATGTGCCACTACTGCACCAATGTCATATGTTTTGCTGGTTATTGATGTGGGTTTTGGTGTTAAAGCTGGTGTTAGACCATCGATTGATGTTCTGTGTAAGCAGCTTTCATGGTGCTCTCCAAAGTTTGAGAGCTAGTCTTCCACGGAAGTGGCTTCCAGGTCAGTTCCAGCTCCATTGCTTCAAATCTGGTCTTCAATGTATGTCCTGTCTTCTGCAATATGGACTTACCTTCAGGTTCTGGAAGACAATCAAGGAATATGGAAATACCCTATGTAATTTTGGGAGTCTTTTGGACTAGCTTGGCCAACAGCTCAAAGGAAGTTTCTCTTCCATATTTACATATGGATTCACATAGATATATTTTATGAGTAATTTACCATTAGCTTGTTAGCCTAGTATGATTTCCTCAGGTTTTTTTTTACTAGCTAGGCATTATTTATCACTCTTCTCCCTCTCTCCCTATCTAACTCTCTCTCTCTCTATGACTTCCCCATTTAAATTGTCTCTATTTTCCCCTGGATAATACCAGTCTCCTATGGTCCCAACCCTCTTGAGTTTCTTCTTTCCCTTTACCTGCCTGGTTCCTTTCCATTCCTGGTTCCTACAGTTACATTAGGATTCATGCTCATATGTAAGGATTTGGTTCTAGGATCTGGAAATGAGGAGCAAACATATAATTTGTTTTTCTAAGTCTGTGTTACATTATTTAGCATAATAATTGTACTTACATCCATTTTCTTACAAATCATGGCTTCATCTTCCTTTACCTCTAAGTAAAGAAACTCCATCATGTAAATGTGCCACATTTTCATTATCCACTCATCAGTTGAGGGACATGTAGGTTGCTTCTATCTTGTAGATACTGTGAAAAGAGCAGCAACAAAATGGTGTATAAATATCTCTGCAATAGTCTTTTGGGTATATGTCAAAGGGAGAAATAAGCAGGTCAAATGGTTGGTTTATTTTTTGTTTTTTGGACTTTTGATTGAATTATTGTGTATTTCATACATAACATCTCAATCCATATTAAACACCTTTATACCCTCTTCTCCACTGGCTAGCTCCCACAGTACCACACACACCCCCACCCCCCAGAATTCATACTTTCTGAAATTTGTGTTAAGGTCTCTTGTGCCAAATTAATCTCCCTGGTCATTACTCAGTACAAGTTCCTCCACTGAGCTCTATTCAGACTATCCACAGTCCCTAACATTAAGAAAGTCAGTTCTTCCTCACTCAACTGAAATCATCTGACAATATTTCTTCAGATAAGATTGGTTTCAACCATCCATATCTGCAGATCCATGCTGGGTTTTTGTCTGGTTGAGCTTGCATGGGACTTGTGCATGCTGACACCAATGCTTTTGGTTCATATAAGCAGGGTCCCAGGAGCTTGTACAATTCTATTTCCATATGGTCTTGGATCATCTCCCTGGCTCTTAAAATCTTTCTTCACCCGCTTCCACAATGTTCACTGAGCTCTGGGTGAGTGAAGCTGAATATAGGAGACCTGTCCATGGACCTACACTCTGCAGACTCCTAATCTCCACAGTTTAGCTATTCATGGTGTTTTTAGTTTCTGGCTCCATGTTGTATGGGGAGCTTTCTTAATGAGAGTTAAGAGCTTAATTAGTGTCCTCTTGGCCCCTTGTTTTATGTTGCATGAGCCTTAGGTGTAGATCTTGCATCGTAGATGTCTCTTAGGCATGGGCAATTGACTGACACTGTTTGTATATATCTAGTTGTGGGACTCTGTACTATTCTTCATCTGGTGCAAAATAAGCTTCTTTATTGACTGGTGTATGGGATATTTGTCTATAAATATAAGGATACTTACTTTGCAGTTAGTAAGAAGATACTAACTAGAGATGTGACAACCTCGGAAAATTCTCTAAGATCTATGACCTCTCGAGCCATATGTATCTGGCTATTTTTACACTACCACACATGGGTTTCCTCCCATTTATGGGTCTTTTATTGTCTTTTTGAGACAGGGTCTCTCTGTAGCCCCAGCTGTCCTGGAACTCACTCTGTAGACCAGGCTGGCCTTGAAATTATAGATATCCGCCTGCCTCTGCCTCTGCCTCCAGAGTGCTAGGATTAAAAGCATGCACCACCACGCCCGGCTCATTTAGGGGTCTTTAAGTCCAATTAGTTACCCACTGATTGCCCCCAAGATAAAAAAGTATCGCAATTGCACTAATGTCATATGCTGTGGTGAACAATGATTTTGGACCATTGAGAGCTGTTCTGAGTAACTAAGTAGTGCTCTTCAAACCTGTGAGAGCTAGCTTTCAGGGTAGATGACTTCCAGATAAATTCCAGGTCCATTGCTCCAAATTCAGTCTCTGAGCTATGTCCTGACTTCAGCAATAGGTTCTTACCTTCAGTCTCTTTGAGCTCATCCAATAACCTGTGTAATTTGGGGAGTCTATTTGACTACTTTGGACAATGACCCAAAGGAAGGTTCCTCTTTCACATGGACTCATGTAGAGATACTGTATGTGTAATTTGTCAGTAGACTGCTAAACAGGGTTTTTACACTAGCTAGGCATTATTGATGTCTCTTCTTCCCCCTTTCATGTCCAGCCCCTCCTTCCATGTCTTCTCCATTTAAAGTGTCCCATTCACCCATTTCTCCCCTGGTAATATCAGTCTCCTGTGGTTCAACCTCTCTTGAGCTCCTTTTTTCCTTTTATCCCCAAATTTCCTTCAATAGCCTTTCCTCTCCCCTCCCACTTAGATGCCCTGTTTTTATCCATTTCTCCCTTAGTAACCCCTGTTATCTACTAATCTTCTGTCTCAGGTTCTGTTTTTCCCTTTCCCTTCCTGGTTCCTTTTCATTTCCTTAGTTCCTGCATTTACATCCAGATATATACTCACATACAATGATTTAATACTAAGATCCATAAATGAGGAAGAACATGTGTAATTTGTTTTTCTCAGTCTGTTTTACTTCACTTAGCATAAAAGCTTCTATTTCCATTTATTTGCCTGCAAATTTCATGATGTCATCTTTCTTTAGCAGTGAGTAGAACTCCGCTGTGTAAATGTACCACATTTTAATTATCCTTTCATCAGTTGAGGGACACATAGGTTGCTTCCATCTCTTGGCTATTTTGAAAAGAGCAGCAATATACATAGATGTGCAAGTATCTCTGCAAGAGTGTAAATCCCTTGGGTGTATGCCAATGGGTGGTATAACTGGGTCTAATGGTATGTTTATTTTTAGTTTTTTAAAGATATTTCCACAGTGTTTTCCCTAGAGGTTGCATGGCTCACAATATTATCAGTAGTGAAAGAGCATTTCCCTTTACCAACATGTTGGCACTTAAGGCTATAAATACCCTCTTAGAAATGCTTTTCATGTGTCCCAGAGGTTTGATTGTGTTTCATTGTCCTTTTCCTTTAATTCCATGAATAGTTTTATTTCTTCCTTAATTTCTCCTTTGATCCATTCAATATTAAGGAGTGTGTTATTTAATCTCCATGAGGCTGTGTAGTTACTAGGGCTTCTTCCAGTATTGATATTAAATTTTATTGTATTGTGATCTGATGGAATGCATGGGGTTATAACATTTTTGTTGTTGTTGTTGAGGTTTGTTTTGTGCTCCAGTATGTGGTCGATTTTGGGGAAAGTCCCATTGGCAGCTGAATAGAAAGTCAATTCTTGGGTGCTTTGATGGAATATTTGGTAGATTTGATGTTATTGTGTTGTCCATTTGATGTATTGTATTGTTTAATCTGGATATTTCTCTGATCATTCTTTGTCCAGTTGACCTGTCTAATGGAGAAAGTAGAGTACTGAAGTCCCCTACACTACAAAAGTGTGTTGGATTCCTTACAGTCTTGTGTTTATGATGTTGGGTGCACCAGTGTGTGGTGTGTATATAATGCATGACTGTAATATCTTCTTGGTTAATTTTTCCCTTGATGAGAATGAAGCAGCTCTCTTTATCTCTTCTGATTAGTTTTAGTTTGAATTCTATTTTGTCCAATATTAGAATTGCAACCCCTGCTTGCTTTTTATTGCCAATAAAAATGCTTGGAACATTTTTCCACTCTTTCACTTTAAGAAAGTACCTGTCCTTGAAAGTGAAATGGGTTTCATTCAGACAACAAAACGATGGATTTATTTCTAAATCTATTCCATGAGCTTGTGTCTTTTGATTGGTGCATTCATTCCATTGATATTTAAAGTTATTATTGAGACATGTGTATTTGTTCCCATCATTTTAGTTTTATTTTCATTATTGATCTAACTTTGTATCTCCAAAGTTATAACTTCATGTCATTTCTTTCTGTCACAATGTGAGTTATAGTCATTCCTTTCTTCTGGTTTGCTTCAAGTATTCTCCAAAGGGCTGGTTTTCTGGACATTAATTCTTTCAGCCTATTCATGTAATGGAATATTTCTCTTTCCCCTTTGTATTAGTCACTTTTCTGTTGCTGTGATAAAGCACCATGACCAAGGAACTTATAAAAGGAAGAGTTTATTTGAGCTTATGATTGGCGGTTCCAGGGAATTAGAGCCCATTGTGGTGGGAGGCGTGGTGGCTGGATCTGGAGCAGCAAACCGAGGGTCACATCTCGAAAAGAGCACAGGAAACAGAGAGGGCAACTGTAGACCACAGAGGCTTGTTAAAACTCACTAAGCCTGCCCCCAGTGACACACTTCCACCAGCATGGCCACAGCGTCTAAGACCTCCAAAAACAGCGTCACCAACTGGAGACAAATGTCTGAACACTTACAGCCTATGGGGGACACTCATGCAAACCACACCCTTCAAGTATACTACACATTTTTGCTGAGTAAAGTATTCTGGGTTGGCATCTATAATCATTTAGAGCTGGGAATACTTTGGTCCACGCTCTTCTGGCTTGCATAATTTGTATTGAACAGTCATCTGTAATTGTGATGGTTTGTCCTTTATATGTGGCTTGCTGCTTTTCTTTGGTACTTTTCAGTATTCTCTCTGTGTGTTCTGAATATTTCTTGCTTTTACTCTGATACGGCACGGGGACTTTCTTTTCTTTCCCTGTCTATTTGGTGTTCTATGTGCCTTTTCTATTCGTATGGACATGGCTTTCTTTAATTTGAAGAAATTTTCTTCTACATCCTGTTAGAGATCTGATTGATACCATTATCCTGAGATTTTTCTTTCATCTATGCCTATGATGTGTAAATTTGTTCTTTTCATGGTGTCCCACATTTCCTGAATATTCCATTCTTGTGGATTTGGGGGGATTTTTTAATATAATCTTTGCTTGAGTGGTCCAATTCTTCAACTTTGTCATCCAGTCTTGATATTCTGTTTTCTATTTCGTTCATTCTGTTGCTGAGGCTTTCCCCTTTCATTTCCAGATGGCATATTAATGGTTTCCCTTTTTCCTTCATTTCAGCCTGAGTTTACTTCAGTATTTCCATCTCTTTTGTGAATTCAGTCAGAAGTTTGTCCCTATCTTCTTCTAGATCTTTGATTTGTTAGTGTATTGGGGGGCACTTTTAATTTTTTTTAATTTTTTTATTTTTTATTGATGCTTTGTGTATTGAATACATCATTTTCCAATTCAGTTCAGGCATATATCCCCTTCCCTTCCCCCCACCCCACCCCTACCCATCCCACATCATGCATCTTTCTCTTTTTTTGTTTTGTTTTGCTTTCATTTTTTTAAAAAAATAAGTGATAATCTGTGAGTACAAGCATCCTTCATGTAAAACCAATTTGTGAGCAGTTGTGCCCAAATCCACATAGCTCATGGGTCCCACTATCCAGCAGGGCGGGGCTTATATGTTCAGTCAAGTTGATCAAATGAGTGTCCAGTCTATATTGTTGTAGTTTCACCATTCACACAATTGCAGCCCTTACATTCTACCGTGCCCCCTCTTCTGCAGATTGTTCCCTAGGCTTAGAAAAGGGGCAAGGTGGATGAGAAGCAAAACAGTCTACTTTCTCCGGAGCTGTTGTCTTGGTCTCTAGTAAATTGTGGCTGTTTTCTTTCATGGGCTGCCAGCTTGTCCAGGCATAACCTTTCGATCCTACTAATGAAGCACATGCAATTAGATATACAGGTATTTAAAGAGTATAATATATAGCCTTTCGATCTTACTAATGAAGCACACACAATTAGATATATAGGTATTTAAACAGTACTAATTGTTATGGTAGGTTACTTTGGTATAGACACAGATGTTTGGATGGTATGTTAATCCATGAATTACATTTTCTTCTGTTAAGTATGACAGGGTCCTTTCCTGTGGCTTATAACAGCTCCTAACCATTAGAGGATGTAAGCTTTGTGGCATCAGCCATGGGTTTGGGTTATTCCTCCAAGGAGAGATGCAATAGCCAATTAGATTTGGGATTACAGACATATGGCTGCCGCTAGCTGCACAGTATTGCCAGGCAGATGAGGTGTAGCTGGTGCTGACGGAGGAGTCTGCTTGACTCACAGAGACCTATATTTGCTTTTAGTGGTTTTAGTGGTCTTTGGTACACTCTCTGGCATTCCAGAGACCAATCTGTATAATTGCAAGTGCGGTCTCCATACCTCTTTCCCATGTTTATATCAGTTTTTCAACAGCAGGGCCTTATTGGCTCTCTTCCTTCCTGCAGATTTCCCAGTTTGGAGCAAGGAGCCCTTACCTTTTGTTGGGGCTTGGATTCCCCTGGCCCAACATCTCCTTGGTAGAATAATCCATCATCCATCGTTGATGTCAGAGCTCCTGCAATAAATATATTTTGCTTAAGGGCAATAGCTTAAGGAGACTTTAGCGTTATATTTGGTTCTGAATAGAGAATAATCTTTTCACGGTTTCGAATGTCCATTAGTCAATAAAGAAGGCAGTTTTACAACCGATTTTACAAAGAGATATTACCTCTATATCAGTTGGTTCCAATGTACAGCTGGAGAACGAACTCATCATCATCCTATTTCCTCCTTATTCTATGGGGGGTAAGTTAAGAAAGTCTCTTGTAATAAAACCGTGCAGCACCTAGAAGGTAAGCTCATTAGGATTCATTAAAAATGTTTGTTACTAGGAAGATCCAGAGAGGGCCTGATGTCTGGGCAAGATCTGAGGCATTTTTTTTCCCTTCAATGCCCAGAGGAGTCAATTCTTCTGCTGGTACTTTCTGGTACAGCCTACTCACTGTAAAGCTGCATTTCCTTTCTCAGCCATTAAGTTTGGTGATACTCGTGGCTTGTTTTGGAACATGAAAATCTTTTCCCATAGTTTAGTTTTAAGATTTGGATGGCAAGGTTTTTAAAGACAAAAAGTTTTCGTAGCTATCTATATCCCCCGTTATTATTTTATTAGGTTTTTATTTTGACCATGAGTGGTCAAAAAAGCAGTTGGATATAAGATGTACCTATAGGGGGAATCAAGGCACAGAATTTCATCAAGTATCACCCATGCTGTTTGGGTTACTGTAATGTGATTAACTGGGAAACAAACTTTATTGTTAAATAAATCATCCTATAGGTGAGATTGCTACCAGGTGATACTATATTACAGCAAAATTATAGAGAAATTTGTTTATACCAATCCCAAAATAACGGGTTGTTATACAGTTTTTAATTAAAGCGAATGTGGACAACACAGCAAATTTATATCACCATTACTCAGATCCATTACCGTTTTTATTAGCCGTTAAACCAATGTTGTTTTTAATATACACATATTTACGTTTTACTGTCCTAAAACCCATGTTCCTGTAGTCAGATCGGGGCAAAGCCTAGTACTCGTTGACCCTCATGTCATTAAAAGGCACCAATCAAATAGACACACCCGGGTGCCTCTCCCACCCCTGCCTCCCTTCCCGAGTCACCATTTTCAGTCAGTTTTTCTGATCAATCTTTCTGTTGTTCTTTTAATTGCATCCCTCTCCACAAGAAATATTTATACTGGGTTATTGGTACGAAGCATCCAAATATGAGAGATACCATTTGTCGTTTTTGTTTTCTGACTGTGTTACTTCACTTAACATATGTCTCTAGATCCATCCATTTACCTGCAAAGGTTCATGATGCTCTCTTTCTATAACGCTGCATAAAAGAATTCCACTGTGTAGAAGTACCAACATTTTCTCTATCCACTCATCAGTTGAGGGGCATTTGGGTTGATTCAAGTTTTTTGCTATTGTGAAAAGAGGCTGCAATAAGTATGGCTGTGCATGTAATTCTGCAGTAAGATAAGTCAAGTGGGTAGATATCCGCAGAAGTGGTATGACTGGGATCAAGATGGCAGGCTCATTTTGAGTCTTCTGAGGGTTATCCACACTGTTTTCCATAGTGGGCTGCACAAATTTTAACATTCCCACCAGCAATGGATGTATGCTCCCCTTTCCCCACCCCTCTCGTCCAGCACTTGGTATCATGGTCTTCTTGATCCTAGCCAGTTTTACACTGGAGTACATGATATCTTAAGTGGTTTTAAATTGCATTTCCTTAATTTCTATTGATGGTGAACACGTTTTAAGGTGTTTCTCTGCTCAGCCATCTCTAATCCTCCTCTGTGAAGTCTCTCCTGTTTCACAGATCTTTTCTCCATCTTCTGAGTGATATACGTTTGTTTTCTTTCTTCTTGTTTTTTGAGTAGCTGTATACTCTGGAAGATTAATGTTTTGTCGATGTATCTGCTGTGAAGGTTTCCTCCCATCTCTGTGAGTTTTCGCTGCATTTCCTTTATGGTTTCTTTGGATGTACAGAGGCTTTTGAGTTAATGAGGTCCATTTGGCAATTGACGATCTTATTTCTTGTGCAGCTGCTGTCATATTTAAGAAGCCTTTTCCTACACCAGACGTCCTTAAGTCTGCTGCCGAGTTTGGCTCTCTATCAAACTCACAGAGTTTTGGATTTCAGCATTGAGGTCGTTATGTTTAGACATCTAAGTGAAGTATCCCACCCAACACCAGAGAATACAAATTCTACTCAGCAGCCCATGGAACATTATCCAAAATAGATCATATACTGGGACACAGGGAAAAAAACTCACAAATACAAAAAGATTGAAATAAGCTCATGCATTCTTTCAGAACACACAGTGCAAGAAAACGCAATATCAACACCAAAATAAAACCTACAACCTGTGGCTGGGAGAGATGGCCTAGCCGGTTAAGAGCGCCACCGACCGCTCTTACAGAGGACCCGGTTCGACTCCCAGCACCCACAAATGTGGCGGCTGAACCGTCCTGAAACTCCAATTCCAGGGAACTTCTCAGCTCCAGGGAATCCAATACCCTCTTCTTATTACCTCCACGGCTTTGCACAACACGGTTCACAGACCTTCATTCAGACCACGTGCACATTGAACTGCATATCGAAAAAAACACAATAAACCCTACAACCTACAAGAACCATGGAGACTAAACACCTCCTTTAAGAACTGAAGGGTCACGAAGAAATAAAGAAATAAATAAAAACGATTCCTGGAAACTGAGAATGACAATGATATACAATGCAGCAAAACCTATGGGACACTTCTAAAGGCAGTCCTAAGATGGAGAAGTTTCATAGCTCTAAGGTGCCTACATTAAAAAAAACAGGAAAGAGCACAAGTGAAACGATCTAACACTCCAGCTAAAAAGTACTTGAGAGACAAAAAAAAACAAACAAAATAAATTAAAAAATCAAGCAAAACAAAGAAAGAAAAAAAAAAGAACAAAAAATGAAATGAAAAAAAAAAAAAAAACCAAAAAAAAAAAACAAAAAAAAGTGGTATCTTCTTGAGAGAATAAACAAGATAGACAGACCTTAGCCCAGTTAACAAAAAAAAAGGAAAAACTCCAAAATAGAATCTGTGATGAAAGGGGAAATCACAACAGATAATGAAAAGATCCAGACAATCATACGGAATTACTTTAAAAACCTATACTCTACAAGTTTGAAAACCTAGAAGAAATGGATGAATATGACTTCTTGGGAATGCAACCAAAGCTCAACCAAGAAGAGATCGACAAAGCTTAAACAGACCATAATTGTGAAGAATTTGAAGTGATAGCACGCCTCCCACCAAAAAAAATGCCCACCCAGGCCTAGATGGTTCATCAGCAACAGAATTCTATAAAATATTTCAAAAAGACTTACAACCATTATATTCAGGTTGTTTAGAAGGCAACAAACGAGGGAGTTCCCCAGATTCCTTCTATGAAGCCAGCATCACTCTAATACCAAAACCAGGCAAAGAAGGCAACCAAAAAGGAGAACTATAGACCCATCTCCCTAATGAACACAGATGGCAAAATTCTAAATAGGATACTGGCAAATCCATACGAACCCACATCAAGAAGAATCATCCACCAGGACCAAGTTGGGATTTCATACCAGAGATGCAGGGATGTGGTTCAACTAATGAAAATTCAATAATAATATCATCAAGCATATAACTGGATGATAGACAAAAACCACACCATCGTCTCACATTGATCGGAAAAGACCTTTGACACAAAATCCAGCATACCTTCCTTCGTTAAAGTCTAGAGTGAGTAATTGGATTGGAGGGCATCATACCTTAATGTAATCAAAGCATATACAGAAACCCACAGCCAATATCATCCTAAAATGGGAAAAACGAACAGAAGCATTCCCCTTAAGGGTAAAGGAACTCGGAAAAGGCTGTCCACTGTCCACCCTCCAGACTCCACTCCACTCATTTCAATATAGTGCTTGAATCCCCTGCGGGGCAATAAAGGCAAGAAAAGGAAATTAAAGGAGAGTCTAATAGGAAAAAGAGGAAGTCAAGCCTATCCTTTTGTGCTGATGATATGATTGGTTACTTAAAGGGGTAGCTAAGATCTCCACCAGGAAACTCCTAGAACGATTAGGAGCTTCAGAAAAAGGGAAGGGCAGGATACAAAATTAACCGAGAAAATCAGTAGCCTTTACTACACCAAACAGTAGGGAGGGGCAACTGAAGAAGGATAACAAGGAGACCTTCCCACTCCACATAGCTTCAAAACAATAAATACCTAGGACAAACCTAACGAAAGACACCAAGGACCTCTACAACAAAAATTTTAAACCTCTGAAGAAGGAAATTGAAGAAGACATCAGAAGATGGACAAACCTCCCATGCTCATGGATTGGGAAAATAAATATAGTAAAAATGTCCATTCTACCTAAACTTGTATACAGATTTAATGCAATCCCAATTAAAATCCCCAAGAGCTTCTTCAAAGGTTTGGGAAAAAATCCTCAATTTCATTTGGAAAAACAAAAGACCCCGAATAGCCAAAGCAACTCTGTGCGAAAAGAGCAATACAGGGGGGATCGCTCTACCAGAAATCAAACTATACTACAGGGCTATAGTCATAAAAACAGCTTGGTACTGGCACAAAAACAGACCAGTTGACCAATGGAATAAAACTGAAGAACCAAACCTGAGCACATACAATTTCAGCCATCTCATATTTGATAAGGAGGCCAAGAAGACACATTGGAGGAAACAAGTGGTGTTGGCAAAACTGGATCACCAGCTGTAGAAGAATGAAATTAAACCCCTACTTCTCACCCTGTTACTGTATTTTTTTACATTCCTTGAATTCATTGATCATGTGTATGATTGTTCTTTTAAATTCTGTGTCCTGGCTTATTTCTAGGGGGCCCTTATTATAGAGTTCTTCTATAGGACTGGTGGTGTTTTGCAGAAACATATTATTTGGGTTTTTCATATTATTATTTTTTCATTGTGATTTTGGCATCTGGATTTCTTTTGTTGTTTGTGATTCTGGTCTCAAGTTCATGTCTTCCTTTGTTAAGACTGACTGCATTCTGGATGTGCCTTGGTTATTTTTTTATTAGTTATGAAATCCCGCTTGATCTAGGTTTCAGGTTCTCTGTTTTGATTTTGTGTTAGAAGAACCAGCTGGTTTTCTTTGAGCTAGTCAGGAGCTCCTGCAGAGGGCTACATCAAGCATCAGTTATTCTCAGGTTTCTTTCTAAGGTCTTGGACTCTACTAGCCAGCAGGTACTGTGTCAGCTGTTTCTATCGTCTGTTAGTCCTTTAATCATGTGTGGCCACAATCATCATAATATTCTTCCCTCCTAGGACCAGGCTGGCAGTTCTATAAAACTTCAGGCTTTGGAGAGGTTTCCTGCTGGCAGGCTAACAGTTCCTAGCCTGAGCTCCTGGCAAGGAGAGGGGAGGAAACAGTGGAAAGTTACCTAATGGGAAAAGAAAGACAGTGACTCAGAGAAAATCCGGTAGATAGACTCAAGTTTAATGTTGGAACTCAAGGCTTTTATACCAACCCATGCATGTGCTGGAACACGTACACACAACTGGGGGCTGGGGCAGGAAATTGGGAGAGGGGAACCTCAGGTTATATTTCAGATCAAAGTTCATTCCTAAGAGATCACAGACATCTGAGGCTTCACAGGTCTGTGAGAATAACAGCAGGGGTCAAGGCTTTGGCTATTAGCTAACTGCTGTTATGTGCTTCTGCCAAAAGAATGCCTACAGTACTGCACAGTTTGGGATGCTTGCTGGGCACAGGCTTGATTCAGGTGCTCTCTGCAGTCTGCAAAGATCTGTCCTCCTACTAAAATTCAGGAGGGGGGTCGCCTATTCCTGAAGCAGCAGGAGGGGATCCAGATGATCCCAAATTAGGGGGCAATTGGAGAGGCTTACTACACCTGAATTTCAGATTCAGCCACTCTCAGGCAGGCTGGAGATATCCAGGCCCCTGCACCTCTCAGAGGCAAGCCTCAGGCACTCTCATGCAGGCAGTAATGAACTGGCTCCATGTACCACGGGGAAGCCAGCTGCAGGCCCTCTCACATAGGTTGAAAACTAAACCCCTGCACCATGTGGAGACTGGCTTCATGGATGGTTGGAAATGTCCAGATATGTTCCCAAGTGCAGAAGAGTCTAGCCCAAGAGCAGCAAGAGGATCTTCAATTATCCCAAGGTAGGGGGTTGGGTACAGTGCAACTGGGTAAGCTCCCCACCATGTGGAGGCCAGTTTCAGGCAATCTTAGGGGGGCTTGAAATGTGTTGATCTGTGCCCAAGGGCAGAGGCGTCTACCCTGAGAGCATTGGGAAGGGCTTCCCATTTTTAGGTTTGTTGGTTTGTTTGTTTTTGGTTTTTGTGTGGTTTTTCTGTGGGGGGTGTCTTCTTGAGGCAGGGTCTCCCATTAGTCCCACCTGGCCTAGAGCTCACTATGTAGACCAGGATGGCCTTGAACTCATAAGCATGATGGTGTTGAGTTCTTTGTAAATTCTGGATGTTAAACCTCTGTCAGATGTGTCATTGTTGAAGAATTTCTTCCCAATTTCTGGGTATTCTCTTCACTATCTTGGTTGTTTCTTTTGATGTACAGACTTTTTAGTTTAATGAGATACCACTTGCTGATTGCTGACCTTAATTCCCGATCAACTATTTTCCTACTGAGAAAGTTCTTTCCTGCAACTATACCTTATAAGCTATTGCCAAGGTTTTCTTCTAACAGTTTCAGAGTTTCCAGTCTCATCTTGAGGTCTTTGCTCTATTTGGAATTGACTTTTGTGCAAAGCAAAAGATAAGGGTCTAGTGTCCTTCGTCTATAGGTGGAGATCCAGTTTTGCCAACACCAGTGCTGAAGATGCCATCTTTCCTCCAGTGAGTGTTCTTGACCCATCTGTCGAATATTAGGTTGTGAAATTGCATGTATTCATGTTTGGGTCCACAATTATGTTCCATTGATCTATGGGTCTATTTTTGTGCCAGTACCATGCTGTTTTATGACTATAACTCTGTAATGTAGACTGAAGTGTGGTACAGTAATCCATTCTGAATTGCACTTTGTGCTCAGGCTTCCTTTGGCTATCTGGGGTCTTTTCTGCTTGTATATGAAATTCAGGATGCTTTTTTGCAATTTTATGAAGAATGTCATGGGGAGTTTGATTGGGATTGTATTGAGTTGATATATTGCTTTTGGTAGGATGACTCTTTTCACAATAATAATTCTTTCAATCCCTGAGCATGGGAGATCCTTCCATCTACTGTTTTCTTCCTCAATCTCTTTCTTTAAAGGTTTAAAATTTTCATAGTAGAGACCTTTAATCTCTTGATCAAGCTTGTCCCATGATTTTTTTGGAGGCTATTGTGAATGGGAGGGTTTCCATGTACTCATTCTCTAATTGCTTGG
The DNA here is from genome assembly GCA_009823505.1 of Rhizomys pruinosus. Taxonomy (NCBI): domain Eukaryota; kingdom Metazoa; phylum Chordata; class Mammalia; order Rodentia; family Spalacidae; genus Rhizomys; species Rhizomys pruinosus. The sequence goes on from VZQC01007972.1 coordinate 3,681,077, forward strand.
TTTTGGTATATGAAAAAGGTAGGGTTTTGTAGATTAACACTTTACTGAAAGTTTTGGTCATTTCTTTAGAAGTTTTCTGGTGGAATTTTTGGCATCCCTTAGGTATAATACCATGTTCAAGAAGGGATACTTTTACTACTTCTTTTCCAATTAGTGCTTTAATTTCCTTCTCTTGTCCTATTACTCTAGCAAGAATTCCAAGGACTTTATTGAAAAAAGAGTGGAGATAATGGACTCCCCCGCAGGGTTCCTGATTTTAAGGGGAATGCTTCCAGTCTGTAGGTTTGTCATGTAAAGCTTTAATTATGTTGAGGTAAGTTACCTCTAATCCAGTTCCCTCTGGGACCTTTCACATAAATGCATGTTGACTTTCATCAAAGGCATTTTCTGGATCTATTGATATGGCCATATGATTTTGTCTTTGAGTCAATTTATATGATCTATGACATTTATTAACTTACATATACTGAGACATTCCTGCATCTCTACAATAAAGCTGACTTGATCATGGTGGATAATCTTTTTATAGTGTGTGCCTTTATGTAGTTTTTGCAAGTATTTATTGAGAATTTTTGAATATAGAATGAATCAATATTCATTAAGGATATGGGTCTCATATATATTTTTGGTGTTTGGAGACAAGGTATTCCTGTAACCCCACCTGGCATGGAACTCGCTATGTAGACCTGGGGGACCTTGAAATCACAGAGATCTTCCTACCTCTGTCTCCCTAATGCTGAGGTTAAAGGCATGTGCCACCACACCAAGCCTATATTTTTATTTTATTGAAGTATTTTTACCTGGTTTTGTTATGAAAGTGATGTTGGGTTCATAGAATTAATTTTGGAGTTCTCCCTGTTTTCTATCTTTTTTAATAATTTAAGTAACATTGGTTGTAGATCCTCTTTAAATGTCTGGTAGAATTCTGCCATAAATCCATCTGAGCCTGGTGTCTTTAGTTGGGAGGGTTTGTATTATTGTTTCAATTTCCTTGTATGTTATGTGTCTGTTTAAGCTGTTGACCTCTTCTTGGTATAGCTTTGGTGATTCCCATGACTTCAGATAATCATCCATTTCTTGTAGGTTTGCAAATTTAATGGACTATACACTTTTAAAGTATTCCCACTTAATATTCTGCATCCTTCTGAAGACTTTTGTGATGTTTCCCCTTCTGCCTCTAATTTTATTTATTTAATGTTGTTCTTTCTTTCTTTTTGGTTAATTGGGCTAAGGGCCTATCTATCTTGTTATTTTTCAAAGAACCAGCTCTCTGATTCACTGATTATTTGTACTGTTTTCCTTGTTTCTCGTTCATTAATTTTTGCTCTGATTTTTGTTATCTCTTCTTGCCTTCTGGGTATGGGTTTCTTTTGTTGTTGACTTTCTTTTTTTAGCCAATTTTTATTGAAGCTCTGTGCATTTCACACAAAATTTCAAATCAAATCTAGATACGTGTCCTCCTTCTTCCTGCCCAACCCACCAGAGCTCATGCATTCTGCCAAACATGTTTTTCATCTTTTTCTCAGTCTCACTCAAAGTCTAGATGGAGAAGTTTACTATTTTGAGCAGAAGTTCACATTTTCCGTCAGTTCTTTGACCTACTCTTTGTGTTGTTGTTGTTGTATTCCTTCCAATTATGCATCACTCTAAAATGTTCACATATGTATGCCACATATATCTTAGGCTTTAGCATCTTCAACTCATGATTTTTTTAATAAGGCTAAAAGATCTCATGTTTGATGGCTCCTCCTTGGCAACCCCAAACCACCATCAGTTCTTCCTTTGTGCTCCATACTCGGGTTTTCCCTTCCCATGGTCACCAATTGAGGTCCAATAAGCACCACGTCCTGTCTTGATCTTCCTGTACTGGTCTCCATGATACAGCCTGGGTAGACCAAAAATGGCTGTCTAAAATCTGAAGAGGCTGAAACCCCAGTGGTAACTCGGTCTGCAAGTTTGATGTATAAGCAGTCCCCATCTGGCACTGAAGTTTTTGAGGATTCTTGAAGAAGAATGAGTCTTCTGTCCATATTGGAAGGTTGAAAAGCTGTGTCTTCTCATGTCTTTGAAGGATGGCAAAAGCAGTGTCAGCCACAGGGTAGCTGCACTTGCCAGTAAGACAGGCAAAACAACTGTGCCCTTTTTTTTACTTTTTGTCTTTTTACTAAGATCTCAACTTGTATACCTGAAGTACAATTTCACAGGACTTACTATCTATTTATTTCTGGTTATACTTTCCTTTTGGATGTTTAAGGCCACAGAGTTAGCCCAGATTAACCAAGGTTTTTGTTTTCTCAACATCACTTGAGGATCTGGTCCTCAAGGATCACTCAGGGCTTCTGTGGGGGGGGACCCTGGCTCCTTTTGGCTTTTCAATCACCAGTTCTATCCACTCAGGGACAAAGTTAGGTCTTGGTAGACCAGGCTTCCCTTTTGAAGCATGAGCAGACTTTCCGCTTTATAGACTGGACACTGGTTGAAGTCCCATTAGTGGATCTCCAAGACCTCTCTGTACAGGATGACTGGTGACTCACATTTGCAGGACATTTCAAGAGATGCCCCCATGTTGTTGACTTTCAAGAGAATTGATTTGGAATGTTAAGTTATTTATTTGTACTCCCATTAGTGGATCTCCAAGACCTCCCTGTACAGGACGACTGGTGACTCACATTTGCAGGACATTTCAAGAGATGCCCCAATGTTGTTGATTTTCAAGAGTCTTGATTTCCAATGTTAAGTCATTTATTTGTACTCTTTCTGACTTTTTAATGTAAGCACTTAGAGTTTATAACTCTAAGTTATAAACTTTCCTCTCAGGACTTAATTTAATGTGTCCCAGAGCTTCTGTTGTTTGGTATTGTCCTTTTCATTTAATTCCAGGAATAGTTTTCTTTCTTTTTTACTTTCTCTTTTGACCCACTCATAATTCAGGAGTATGTTGTTTAATCTCCCTGTGTAGTTACTGGTGTTTGTCCTGGTTGATTATGAGCTTCATTGCCTTGTAATCTGATAGAATGCATTGGATTGTTTCATTTTTTTTTTATTTATTGAGGGGGTTTTTGTGCCCTAGTTATGTGGTCAGTCTTCGAGAAAGTTCCTTCTGCTGCTGAATAGAAAGTATATTCTTTATTGCTTGGAATATTCTGTAGAAGTCTGTTTAGCCTTGTTTCCTTGTCATGTCTAATGGAGACAGTGAGCTACTGAAATCTCATACTACTAGTGAGTTGTGATTAAAATGTGTCTCAAAATCCTGTTTTCAGGAAGTTTGGTGCACCAGAGTTTGTTGGCTACATGTTCATGATTGTAATTTATTCTTGCTTCATTGCTCCTTTGATAAGAATGAAGTAACCCTCTTTATCTCTTCTGATTATTTTTAATTTTAAGCCCAATTTTTTTAGATATTGGAATTGTAACTCCTGTTTGACTCTTAGTACCATTTTTGCTTGAAATATTGTTTTCCATTCTCTCACCTTAAGGTAGTTCCTTTGCTTGAAGGCGAGATGAGTTTCATGGAGACAACAAAAAGATCTACTTTGTTTCTCAATTCATTCAACTAGCCTGTGTCTTTTGGCTTGGTTTTTAGTCCATTGATATTTAAAGTTATTATTTAAGGACATGTATTAGTTCCCATCATTTTAATTTCCGTTTTCACTGTTGGTCTAACTTTGTGTTTCCACAGTTACAACTTTGTGGATTATTTTTCTTTCTGTTGCCCCTTGGGTATAGCCCTTCCTTTCCTCACCTCTTTGTAATACTTCAAGTATTCTGTGAAAGGCTGACTTTCTGAACATGATTTCTTTCAACCTATCTGTCATGGAAGATTTCTCTTTCCCTTTCAAATATAATATACAATTTTACTGGGTAAGGTCTTCTATCCTGGTGGGTTATGCACTTATTTTATCATGGGAGAGAGCTGACTAAGGTCACTCTGTGAGTTGGTCACCACCATGGCTAGTGACTTCACCAAGAGGGAGGAAACTGTGATCTGGTCTCCATCTTGGTTGATGATATTATCAATGTAGGGACAGCCATGTGGCTTGGTTACCAACTTGGATAATGTGCTGGATAGCTTTAGTGTCAACTTGACACACCTAGTTTGAGGGAGCCTCAATTGGTGAACTGGCTCCATTGGACTGGCCTGTGGGCACATCTGTGGAGTATTGTCTTGTTTAATGAGCAATGTGGGAGTGCCAAGCCCACTATGGGTGGTGCCACCCTGGGCAAGATGTTGTGAACCTTATAAGAGGGCAGGCTGGGCATGGGCCAGTGGAATAAGCCAGTAAGCAGCATTCCTCCATGGCCTGTGCTTCAGCTCCTGCCTCCAGGTTCCTGCCCTGAGTTCCTGCCTTGGGCTCCCTGAGTGATGAACTATGACCCAGGAGATGTGAGCTGAATAAACCCTTTCCTCCCCAAGATGGTGTCGGTCAGAGTGTTTTGTCACAGCAATGGAAGAGAAACTCTCTGGTACCAGAGAGTGGGCTATTGCTGTGACAGACCTGACCTTGGTGTTTTGGGGAAGAATTGTGGAAGCATTTGGAACTTTGGGTTAGGAAAATCATCAAAAATCATTGCCTCAAGATTGTTGCTGTGGAACTTGGAATAGTTTTGCTGAAAGAGTTGTAGGTGATGGAGGCCTGGCTTGTGAAGTTTCTAGTTTCAAAGGGAAGCAGAGATCATCAGGACTGTTTAATCTATGGGCTCTGGTCAGCTGGGCAGAAGAATCAGCTGTCAGTAACAAGAGACCAGAACCTGAAGTGAACCGTTTGCTTTACTGGGACAATTGATGCTGGTTAGCTGGGGCTGAAAAATCAGCTGTAAGTAACAAGAGACCAGAACCTGAAGTGAACCCTTTGCTTTACTGGGACAATTGATGCTGGTTAGCTGGGGTGAAAAAAGAGCTGTAAGTAACAAGAGAGCAGCATCACTGTGGTAAAATCTTCTGGGAAGAATTTCTTCAGGGTCAGCACACAGAAGCTATGTTCCAGAAGGGGCCTAGCCTCCATCTCAAGCCAGAAGCAGGACTCAGTAGTGTATAACAGTCTCTATATGGTCTGGTGTTGAAATTTTAGGGGATCACAGAGAGCAGCCGAGGCTTGGCACTGTGAGAGGTCAGCAAAGACCATTGGTGGAAGTACACATAGGGTGCAGTGAAGACCCCAGGATTGCAGCGGTCATGGAGAGAAGCTGAGGCTTTGCACCAGGAAAGGTCAGAAGAGGCCATTGGTGAAAGTGCTGCCTCAGTTTCAGTGGAGACCCCAGCTTTTTGGAGACACCAGGACCATGGGACGACCACCAAGAGCAGTGGCAGGTGCGGAATGGAGTCGGCCTGGGCCTGCGAGATGAGCTGTGTGTGCCACCGATGGCAGAGTCGGAGAAGGAGAGTTGCTGGCCTGGGCCTGCGAGATGAGCTGTGTGCGCCTTATAAGAAGGCAGGCTGGTCATGGGCCAGGGGAGCAAGCCAGTAAGCAGCATTCCTCCATGGCTTGTGCTTCAGCTCCTGCCTCCAGGTTCCTGCCCTGAGTTCCTGCCTTGGGCTCCCTGAGTGATGAACTGTGACCCAGGAGATGTGAGCAGAATAAACCCTTTCTTCCCCAAGTTGGTGTCCATCAGAGTGTTTTATCTCAGAAATAGAAGAGAAACTAGAACAGATAGCAACATTTTCAAAATGATGTGATCCATGTGATCTTGCCACCATCTTAATTCAACCACATGGCAAAATTCAAAATAACCACACCCATGAACTTACTGATACTATTGAATTCTATGGGGATCAAGAAAATCCAGGAACTTCCTGGACTGCAGGCATTTAATCATAGTTAATTGTAAAAATTCAAATTGTAAATTTGCGTGAATTTTATGTCTCATATTAGGAAAATGTTTATAAAAATATAAAATATACCAGGTGTGGTGGTGCATGCCTTTAATCCCAGCACTCAGAGGCAGAGGCAGGCAGATCTTTGTGAGTTCAAGGCCAGCCAGGTCTATAGTTAGCCCCAGGCCAGCTAGGACTAAAGGGAGATGCTGTCTCAAATATTATATATATATATATATATATATATATATATGTATATATATGATAGATAGATATAGATATAGATAGATACATAGATATAGATGTTTTGTGCTTTTATTGATGTTTTGTGTATTTCAGACATCATTTATCAACTCAGTTCAGGCATATTCCCCTTTCCCTTCCCCTCACCCCACCCCAGATCATACATTCTGCCATAACTGTCCTGCATCTTTCTCTCAGTCTTTTTTTATGCTTAGGAATTCAGTTTTTAATCAAGAAATATTTATATAAAAAATTAAGATGGATGTTTGCAAACTAGAAGGAAGGATGAGCACTTTTAAGCAGGTTTATTGACGGCCTGAGCATAATTACAGTGATACAGGTTGTTGTTACAATAATTACTGTTGAGGAGATCTGAGATCTCCTGAGACCAGCTGCAGCCAGGAAGGTAGGTAGGAACTGGGTGCTTCAGCAAGGCTGATTGTTGATTGACTTAACCTACTTAATACGTTAATCCAGTTGTCTTTGGCTTAATTGGCTTTTGTGGCTGTGAGGACAGAGTTATCCTCCCAGCGGGTATTAAAGGCAGGGTTGTGTGAGTCTTGAGATATGAGACCTCCTGAGACCAGATGAAGCTCAGAAAGGTAGGTAGGAACTGGGTGCTTCAGCAAGGCTGATTGTTGATTGACTTAACCTAGTTAATCCGTTAATCAAGTCTTTGGCTTAATTGGCTTTTGTGGCTGTGGGGGCGGAGTTATCCTTCCAGCCGGTATTAAAGGTAGGGTGTGTGAGTCTTGACATCTGAGATCTCCTGAGACCAGCCTAAGTACAGGTACCAGGGCTCAGGCTATAGAGACCCTCCCCCCACCCCATCAACTGAGATTACAAAGGCATCTGAGGGAGGCAAGAAAAGCAAGCCTTCAACACAGTGAAGAGGAATTTAGGACTCACATTGGAATACAGGCAAGGAGAAGCCCATATGCCAGGAACTTGAAGATGAGATAACATGGGAAAGGGGCAGGATAATCACGCACCAAGCTCTACCAACCCTATGGAAGATTCCGACAGTGGGATCCCTCTGGGGATGCCCCAGGACACACATACCAGAAACACAATTGGGAACATACTTAAAGAAGTAAAAGATTATAAAAAGCAAATCAAAGAACTAAGAAAAGAGAATGAAGAACTCAAGAAGGACCTAGAGAGAGAGAATGACAAACTCCAGAAGGAAGTAAAAAGACTGAAAAGATCCCATGATGAAAAAGATAAGGAAAGCAACCAACGAAGCAAAGAGCTACAGGAAGAGATTGAGAAGCTCCAAAAATAAATAGAAATACTAAAGAAATCAGAAGAGGAAATGAAAAAGGAAATCAAACACTCATCCAATCAAGAGGAAAGGAATGGAAAAAGACTCAGAAGCAGAATGGAGGAAGCAGAACAAAGAATATCAGACATGTAAGAGAACACAAAACAACTAAAAACCTCAAGGAAAGATTATGAAAAATTTAAAAATACACAAAAGTGGAACAACCAGAAACTGTGAGCCACTATGAAAAGATCAAACCCTCACATCATAAGAATAGAGGAATAAGAATCCCAAGAGAATGGTATTGATCAGATCTTCAACAGAATAATAGTCAAAAATTCCCCCAAACGAAAAAAAAAGACAAAACAATACAAATACAAGAAGCACATAGAACTCCAAACAGACAAGATCAGAAAAGAAACTCTCCATGCCACATCATAGTTAAAATGCTAGACGCCCAAAACAAAGACAAAATCATTAAGCCACAAGAGAGAAACAAGAAGTAACCTATAAGGGGAAAACTATGAGAATTACAACTGACTTCTCAGTGCAAACTATGAAAGCAAGAAGAACCTGGAGCAAAGCATTCCCAGTGTTAAAGGATAATAGATGCCAACTCAGATTACTAGACCCAGCAAAAATGTCAATTATAGTTGAAGGAGAGAGAAAACCATTCCATGACATAAACAAGATGAAAGAATACATGTCCAGAAAACCAACCCTTCAGAGAATGCTTGAAGCAATTCAAAGGACAGAAGAAAGGAGCAATCAACCCCAGGAACCTAGAAAGAGAAATCAATAAATGCATAACTGCAGAAGTAGAAACCTAAACCCAAACCGCAAATGGATAATAAGGAAAAAGGAAGCAATATGAACATATCAGTTATAACCTTAAATACTAATGGACTAAATTCCCCAATCAAAAGACATAGACTGGGAGATTGGATTAGAAAACAGAATCCAGCGATATGCAGTCTACAAGAAACACATCTTACCTTCAAGGATAGGCAGCACCTTAAAGTGAAAGGATGGAAAAAAATATTCCAAGCAAATGGTACCAAAAAGAAAGCAGGTGTTGGGGCTGGAGAGATAGCCTAGCGGTTAAGAGCACCGACGCTCTTGCAGAGGACCCGGGTTCGATCCCCAGCACCCACATGGCGGCTAAAACCGTCTGTAACTCCAATTCCAGGAGAACTCCAGTTCCAGGGGAATCCGAGACCCTCTTCTGACCTCCGCGGCATTGCACGACATGGGTGCACAGACCTGCATGCAGACACTACATTCATACACATACAAAAATAAATAAATAATAATAAAAAANATGTTGTATTAGTTGTTTTCTCTTGTATGATTTTTTGTTTTTCCCCCTTTTGTTGATGTGTTTGCCTTCTGTTGCTAAAATCTCAAATGTTAATATGGAAGACGGTGGTCACTCATGTCTTGTGCTTCCCGTGTGGTTTCTTCTCTGCAAGTTTATAGTTATTGTCTCATTCCTCCTAATTCCCTTGAACACTGCTGGATCCTCCAAGAAGGCATTAAAACCACAGCGCCATAGTTTATAGTTTCCACCTCAGTATCAGTAGGTTGAGAGTGGGGGTGGGTTGAATCCTTTGGCCCCACACCAAGTCCCCACCTTGAGCAGTGGGCGATGGAACAGTGTGGACCCTTGCGCGGTCTGGCCTCTAGCCCACACACACATATGCTCTCTATGGCCCTAGGGTTGATCAGTGCCTGTGGAGTTGGGCCACCTCCAGACGGGCCTGCAGTGGCTCAAGAGCTGAACTTTAGGAGTTGGGAAGTGGAGGTGTTGCACCCCTTGGTCTGGCTTTCCTGGCCATGCACTCAGAATTCGTCTTTATTGGTCCTGGGTTTGGGCAGTCATCTGTGCATGTTGGGCCACCCGCTGATGGGCCTCCTGCAAGGGCCAAACCACCCCGACTGAGGAGTTCAGAATATATTTCTTAACTCATGCACCCGATGGAATATTCTCCGAAAATTTGCCCACATACTGGGAACACTAAAAACACTTTGTACAAATAAAAAGAATTGAAAAATGATTTCATGCATTTCATTCAGACCACATTACAATTATTAAAGGCTGCATATAGTAACGTTGACAAGGTAAGCTCAACTAGCTACAGAAGACACGTGGAGATCTAACAACGCAATCCTGAATAATGAATGGTGTGAGGGAAAGAAATAAAAAATGAAATAAAAGGTATTCATATGAACTCGAATGAAAAGACAAATTAACTATCAGACCAACAAAAACCTGTTGGGATATTTAAAAGCAGTCCTAAGAGGGAAATTTATAGCACTAAGTTCCCACTTGAAAAAAACAGAAAGGGACACATGTAAATGATTCTAAAACTATAGCTAAAAACTTTTGAGAGAGCAACAAACAGACCATAAAACCCAACAAACCATGGCAAGAAATAACAAAATCTAAAAGCAGAGAATTTAATGAATGAAATAAAAGAGTTTCTGTTCTAGTTTCGTCTTCCATTGCTAGTGACACAAACACTTCTGACCCGACCCCAACTGGTTGGGAAGGAACGGTTTACTTCAGCTTACAATTCTCCAGGTCACAGTTTCATCACTTAGCGAGCGCCAACACAAAAAAGAAACTCAGGGCAGGACCTGGGAGTCAGGAAGCTGATAGCAACAGGCCATGGAGTAATGCTATCTCACTGGCTTGCTTCCTGGACTCTGCCCAGCTGCCTTCTTATACAGTCACAACAACACTCCCAGTGGATGGCAAACCATCCTCTTGTGGGCTGGGAACCTCTACCCACCTGCTCAGCTATCAAGACAATACTCCACAGATGCTGACACAGGCCAATCCAATGGAGCGCCAATTCCCCAACTGAGGCTCCCCTCGAAAGGTCCCAGGTGGTGTCAGTTCAACACACTAAAGCTATCCAGCACACATTGGACGCCCTTGATCAAACTGAGCAAAGAATCAAAAACACATCACTTAGTTAAAAGCACACACTTTGCCAGATTCTTATCCCCAAAGTATGATGTTAACAGCTAAACACAATACTAAGACAGTACATAACTTAAAAAGCCTCCACCAGTCCTTCTCATAAATGTCCAATGCTTAAACGTCCAAGTCCTATTAAAAGTCTCTAATTGGGGCTGCTGTTAAAATCCCAAAATCAGATACTGATCTTATTTCAAATGGAAGAAACAGTCAACTCCTCAACAACAATCTAAGTCCAGCAATAGTAGCTCAAGGCTTGGACACCTGGGATTCACTCACGATTGTCTGGGCTCCAAAGGATCTCTGCAGTCCCCCTCTCCAAACTCTGCCATCTGATGTGCACACTATGCTCATCTAGAGGCCCAGGCTGACTATTTCTACAGGACACCTGCCACTGCTGTTGGTGGTCGTCCCCAGGGTACCTAGGCATGATCTCCAAAAAGCTGGGGTCGCCACTGAATCTGAGGCGACACCATTCACTCAATGGTCTCTTCTGACCTCTCCTGGGTGCAAAGCCTCCAGCTTCTCTCCATGACCTCTCTGCACACTCCTGGGGGACTTCACAGCAACCAAGTTGTCACTTCCACCAATGGGTTTATCCTGACCTCGTACAAATGGCCAAGCTCAGCTGCTACTCAATATGTAGACCATCTCACTCGAAAAAAATTTCAACACCGAACCATATAGGCAGACTCTTACATGTTATCCAAGTCCTGCTTCTGGCTTGAGATGGAGGCTCATGCCCCTTCTGGATACCACCAGCTTCTGATGGTGCTGACCCTGAAGAAACATTCTTCCCAGAAGATTTCTACCACAGTGATGCTGGTTCTCTTGTTACTTACAGCTGATCTTATCAGCCAGCTAACCAGTATCAATTGTCCCACATAACACATAGTTTCACTTCAGGCTTCTGGTCTCCTGGGGTGTTACTTCCACTGATTGTCAGCGCGCCAGCTACAAGAACCGCCACAGATTACACAGTCCTGACGAAATCTCTGTTTCCCCTTGTGATAACTAGAGACTTACAAAGCCAGGCCTCCATCTTCTACAAATCCTTCAGGCAAAACACTGCTCCACAGCTCCACAGCAAACAATGTCTTAGGCATTCAATGATCTTCCCAGCCCATTCCAAACGCCTCACAATCTTCCCCAAAACCGACGCAAGGTCCCAGGTCTGTCACGCATACCCAATTCTGGTACCCAATTTTCTGTTTTAGTTTGTCCTCCCTATTTGCTGTGACAAAACACTCCTGACCGACACCAAAAACTTGGGGAGGATGAAAGGGCTTTATTCAGCTTCCTAATCTCACCAGGTCACAGTTCATCATTTAGGAAGAGCCCAACGTAGCAGGAACTCAGGGCAGGAACCTGGAGGAGAACTGGAAGCACAGGCTCTGGAGGAATGCTGCTCACTTGCTTGCTTCCTGGCTCCATGCCCAGATCCTGTGGCTCTTGATACAGTTACACAACAAACCTGACCCAGGGTGGATGAATATCACTTGTGGGTCTGGGCCCTTTCTCACAGACAACTGCTCCGACCACTCAAAGAGAATATGCCAAAGATGTGGCCAAAGGACAATACAATGGAGCCCCAAATTCCCCAACTGAGGTCCCCGTGCAGGACCCAGGTGTTGTCAAGGTGACACTAAAGCTATCCAGCACATGACATCATGAACTTTGCACGGTATCTGGATTGGAACTAGGAAGATTTATGTTCAGTGAATATGTATCATGGGTCTCGACAAAACAAATGACGAAATGTCCGTCCCAGCCAAGCTAGCTTCAATGACTCACGCCACTGTTCATGATACCTATGAATGATTGGAATCTCCTCTTTGAGAGCACCAATACTTTTGCATTATTTTGTCATTTCGATTAATATAACTCCAGGCTTCAATGGTATGCCCTTTTTAACATATAAAGAACAGAAAAGGGAAGAGAATATGTTGAGAGACGAGGGTGGTTTAGCTTGAGAGACAAGTTGAAAGCTTGGGACCGTTTTGAAACCCAGACTGCTGCCTCAGGTAATGAGGTACATGCTGGACACTGTAGCCCAGAAACTCTGCCGGGCAGAGCCATGTATGCTTGGTATAGAGCAAACTTCCGTGTGTGAGAGGCCCTGAAGTCCTATGTTTCTGGGGGAAAAAAAAAAAAACATATTCATTAACTGCCTTCAACTGTTCCTACTTCAAACTGGTCTCCTTTGTGGTAAAGTTCTCACCAACTACTCTAGTAAAAAAATGTCACCGTGTCGTCATTTTTTCAACTTTTTCTGGAATTGTTGCTTTTGTGGGTTTGCAAATGGCTGCCAGCTTTTGTATATATAAACTTGAGCTCATACGTAAGTAAATGATTTCTGCACAAGCGACAGAAATCATGGAATTGTGAGACTGTGATTGGTCATCGTGCTGTCAGACCTCACCTTCCTGGAGGGGGGAGAGGGAGAACCTCCCACAATTAGCAGGAATCCCTGAAAGTCAGAATATTTTCCTTATTTGTTATGGTTCTGTTTAAGCTGTTGATTTCTTCTTGCTTTTTTTGTTGGTGCCCTTTGAGTTTAGAACTAAGTTCACTTCTTATCTATTTTCACATTTAATAAAGTGTACATTTTTCTATGTACTCATACCTTACGATGCATCTGTATATTTTTTGGGTCCTATTTCTTCATCTCTGATTTTGTTAATTTGTAATTTGAATCTTTTCTTTATTTTGGTTAAATGAGCTTCAACTTCATGTCTATCTTGTTTGTTCACCCTCTCGAAAACCAGGCTTAGTGGGTATTGTTTTTTGTTTTGAATTCTTTTATTTCATTTCTGTTCTGCAGTTTGGGGTTTGGTTTGTCTTAATAGCCTTTTCAAGAGACTTCATCTATAATTGAAAATACTTTTATATTTCTATCTTAAATTTCTTCTCCTTGACCCCTTTCATCAATTACTAGGAGTGTATTGTTTATTCATAGCAATTGAGTTTTCATGTAGTCGCTAAGAGCTTCTTTTGCTGTTTATTATAACTTTATTGTGTTGATTTATTATAACCTTATTTGTTGTTGATGCATGGAATTGTTTCACAATTTTTGTTTTTGTTGAGATTTGTTCTGTTTTAATGAAGTCATTTAAATTCAGATATCTTTCTGTTTATTCTATGTACTGCTGACTTGTCTATTGAAGATAGTGGGTTACTGAAGTCACCTTCTATTACTTGATTTGGGTTGCAATCTGTGTTTTTATTTCTCTCCTGGTAGTACTGTTGTTTAATTGTAATAATTTGGAATGCTTATGATATTTGCCCATTAGCTATGTAATGTCTTATTTACTTTGTTTGTTACTTTAATTTATAGCAATGTAACTTAGCCCTCTTTATCCTATGCTGAGACTTGGTTTTAAGTTTGAAGTCTATTTAGTGCAGATATTAGGAATGCAAGGCACTGGCTTGTTAGAGCAATTTTCCTCGTAGAATCATCCTAAAGTAGTGTTCTATCGCTTCCGAAAGGTGGAAATGAGTCTTTTTAAGAAGGAGATGTATCAATTCCTCAGGAAAAGATCTCATTCGTTAACCGACCATGTCCTATCATGTGTCTGTTTTGACCAGGGGGTACGTTGGGCGCTTGATATTTAGTGTTATTGAAAAGATGTGCTGAGATCTTCCCTGAGAGGCCAGCGGGTATCGAATAAGAGGCAGGAGACAGGTAGGAACTGGGTGCCTTCAGCAAGGCTGATTGTTGATCCCTTTTCCAGCTGTCTTTGGCTTGATTGGACTTTTTGGCTGTGGAGTTTGAGTTTATCATCCCCAGATGGGAATGAAAGGTGCTTTGTCTTTGGTGATTCGCATTGGTGCTGTGTGGCTGTGGGGGTGGAAGTCTATCTCCTTCCTAGACATTATTAAAGGTGTGGGTTGTGTATCTTGAGATCTGAGAACTACTAGAGGCCAGGGGAAGGAAGAGCTAGGGAGAAAGGTGGGAAGCTGGGTGCTCTTAGGACAAGGCTGATTGTTGATTCCCTTAATTCCAGCTGGTCTATTTGCTTGATTGGCTTTTGTGGCTGTGCGGTTCGGAGGTTATTCCTCCCAGAAGGTTTATATAAGGAGCCGTTGTGTGACTCTTGAGAATCTGAGATCTCCTGAGGCCAGCGAAGGAAGAGCAGGAGACAGGTAGCACACAGGGGTGCCTCAGAGAAGGCTCTGATTGGTTGATTCTTATCCAGCTGCTTTGGCTTTGTTGGCTTTGTGGCTGTGGGGTAGGATTATCCTCCCAGCCTGGGATGAAAGGTCCTTGTGATTGCATTTGCTGAATTGCCCTGTTTTGGGTGGTGGACGGGTTGTACTGCCCAGATGATTTTAAAGGTGGGGTCCCTGCCAACTCCTTGAGATCTGAAGATATCTCCTGAGAGCCAAACGGAAGGAATGAGTCTAGGAGACCATTAGGAACTGGGTGCCTCATCTAGGCTGATTGTTGATCCCCTAATCCAGCTGTCTTGGCTAGATGGCTTTTTTGTGGCGTGGGGGTTCGGAGTTTTCTCCTCCTCCCGGTATTAAAGGTGGGCTTGATTGAGTAGTAAAACGCACTCCTGTAGTATATTCTGAGGCCAAATCGCATGTACAGACCCACAATTCAAGACGCAAATCATCCAAATGTCATCTAAGTGGAATTCATCCAGAGATGCAGGGATAGGTCAACATCGAAAATCAATCAAATACATCATCAAAACACATACATGGAATATAAAGAAGAAAACAACCAAAAAAAAAAAAATAAAACATTAAAATAACGTAAAGTTTTACAACATCAAGCATCCCTTCATGCTTAAAGTCTAGAAGGAATGGACTAGAGGGTATCATTCTCGATGTAATCAACAGCCATGTACAGGAAGCCCAGAGCCAATATCATCCTAAAATGGTGATGAATGACAGATACATTCCATTTCACCTTTAAAGGTAGGAACTCAGCAAGGCTGCCGCCCTGTCACTCACTCCTACTTCCACATATAGTGCTTGAACACTACTTGTTGCCAAAGAGCAATAGACAAAAGGAAATTAAAAAGAAGTACTAATTGGAAAACGGAGAGGAAGTCAAGCTCTCCCACGTATTGCTGATGATAATGATTGTTTACTATAAGGGAATTAAACTACGTCAAGTGAAAAACTCCTCCAAAATAGATTAACCCACTTCCATCAAAGTAACCAGGAACAAAAATATATCGTTTAAAAAATCTTGTGTCCTTTTCTTTACCCACGCGAAACAACTCAGACTGGAGAAAGGAAATTCAAGGAGACCTTCCCACTCACAATAGCCCGTCAAAAAATAAAAAGACCTAGGACTAAACGGAAACTAAAGACACCAAACGTAGCGCCATACAAAAAATTTTAAACCGTTGAAAGAAAAAAAAATTGAAGGAAGACTTAGAAGATCCTGAGAAACACTAATCTAGACAGGATAATAAGAAAAAAGAAGTAAAAGTAATGTCCATTCTACTGAAACCTTGTATAGATTTAATCATAGATAATGATCCTAATCAAAATCCCCAACGAGTTTCTTCCAAGGCTTGGAAAAAAAAAGTGCTCTACAATTCATTGTGGAAAAACAAAACCCCTAATAGCCAAAACAACACTAGGTGAAAAGAAGCTTAAACACAGGGGGTATCTCTATACCAGACTTCAAAACTTACTTCAGGGCTATAGTCATTAAACAACAGACCTGGTACTGGCACAAAAAACAGCCTGTGAAAAAATGGAACAAAACCTGAAGATACCAACTGAGCCACATACAATTTCAGCCACCTTCAATATTTGACAAGGGCGGCCAAGAAGAACAATGGAGCAAGGACAGCACTCTTAGCACCAGTGGTGATCTTGCAAAACTGGTCACACTTTGTAGAAGAATGCAAATTGTATCCCCTACCTCTCGCGCCTGTACAAAAGATCAACTCGCACTCATCGGATCAAGACGCTCAACCATGTAACCCAAACTCGGTGAGGCGATAGAAGAAAAAGTTGGCACAGAACTACATGACTACGAGGAGGAAAAGACTTCCCTAGAGGTTGCATGGCTCACAATATTATCAGTAGTGAAAGAGCATTTCCCTTTTACCAACATGTAGGCACTTAAGGCTATATACATAACCCTTAGCAAATGCTTTTATTTGTCCCACGAGGTTTGATTGTCTGTGTTTCAATTGTCCTTTTTTCTTTAAGCTTCCCATTGTATTAAGTTTTATGTTCTTCCCTTAACATTTCTCCTTTGACCCCCTATGTCAATTATTAAGTGAGTGTGTATTTAATAGCTCCAATGAATCTTATGTCGTATCTAGACTTCTTCCTGTATTGATATTAAATTTTTATTGTATTCGGCGTCTGATATGCATGTCGTTTATATCATTTTTTGTTGTTGTTATTTTTTTTTTCTCCATTGTATTTGTGTTCGCTTTTGAGAAATGTTCCATTGGCGCTCAATAGAAGTCAATTCTTGTGCTTTGTGGAATATTTTGTAGATTGCTGTTATTGTGATGTCCATTTGATGATTGTATTGTTTAATCTGGATATCTTCTCTGATCATTCTTTGTCCAAGTTGACTTGTTCTAATGGAGAAAGTAGAGTACTGAAGTCCCCTACAAAAGTGTGTTGGAATTCATCTGTTCCTTACAGTCTTGTGTTTATGATGTTGGGTGCAGCAGTGTTTGGTATGTATATAATGCATGACTGTAATATCCTTCTTGGTCTAAGTTCCATTGATGCAGAATGAAGAAAGCGTGATACATATCATAGATACAATAGTAATACTGATTTTTGTGTTTTATTGATGTTTTTGTGTATTTCAGACATCATTTATCAACTCAGTTCGGCATATTCCCCTTTCCTTCCCCTCCACCCCACCCCGTCTACATTCTGCATAACTGTCTCATTTTCTCAGTCTTTTTTTATGCTTAGTAAATTCAGTTTTTTAATCAAGAATATTTTATATAAAAATTAAGATGGATGTTTGCAAACTAGAAGGAAGGATGAGCACTTTTAAGCAGGTTTATTGGACGGCCTGAGCATAATTATAGTGATACAGGTTGTTTGTTACAATAATTACTGTTGAGGGATCTGAGATCTCCTGAACCAGCTGAAGCCAGGAAGGTAGGTAGGAACTAGGGTGCTTCAACAAAGGCTGATTGTTGATTGATACTTACTCATATGTTAATCCGGTTGCCTTTGGCTTAATTGGCTTTTGGTGGCGTGAGGACAGGAGTTATCCTCCAGCTGGTATTAAAGGTGGGGTTGTGTGAGTCTTGAGATTGAGATCTCCTGAGACCATGAAAGCCAGAAGGTAGTAGTGAACTGGGTGCTTCAGCAGGCTGATTGTTGATTGACTTAACCTAGTTAATCCGTAATCGTCTTAGGTCTTATTGGCTTTTTGTGGCTGTGGGGGCGGAGTTATCTCCCAGCTGGTATTAAAGGTAGGGTTGTGTGATCTTAGACATCTGAGATCTCTAGACCAGCCTAAGATACAGACAGGACACAGGGCTAGGCTAATAGAGTTACCTCCCCCCACTCGCCAATCGAGATTACGAAGGCATCTGAAGGAGCAAGAAAGCAAAGGCCTTCAACACAGTGAAGAGCGAATTTAGGACTCACATCGTGAATACAGGCAAGGAGAACCCATATAGCCAGGAACGAAGAAGAGATAACGATGGAAAGGGGCAGGATATCCAGCACCAAGCTCATCCAACCCTATGGATAGATCCTACAGTGGGATCCTCGGTGGATGCCCAGGACACAGATTCAGAAACACAATTGGGAACTATAAAGAAGTACATAGATATATAAAAGCAAATCAAAGAACTAAGAAAAGAGAATGAAGAACTCAAGAAGGTACCTTGGAGAGATGAGAATGACAAACATCGGGAAGGAAGTAGAAAGACTTTGAAAAGATCCCATGATGAAAAAGATAAGGAAAGCAACCAAGCAAAGCAAAGAGCTACAGGGAAGAGATTGAGAAGCCCAAAAATAATAGAAACACTAAAGAAATCAGAAGAGAAATGAAAAGGATAAAACATCATCCAATCAAGAGGGAAAGGAATGGAAACAAGACTCAGAAGCAGAATGGAGGAAGCAGAACAAAGAATATCAGACATGGTAAGATAACACAACAACTAAAAACCTCAAGGAAAGATTATGAAAATTTAAAAAATACACAAAAGTGGAACAACCAGGAATGTGGGCACTATGAAAAGATCAAACCTCCATCATAGGAATAGAGGAAGAAAGAATCCCAAGAGAAAGGTATTGATCAAATCTTCACAGAATAATAGAAAAATTCCCCCAAACTGAAAAAAAACAAAACAATTACAAATACAAGAAGCACATAGAACTCCCAAACAGATACAAGATCAGAAAAAGAAACTTCCACACACATCATAGTGTAAATGCTAGACGCCAAAAAAAGACAAAATCATAGCCACAACAAGAGAAAAGACAGAAGTGACCTATATAGGGAAAAGAATGAGAATTACAACTGACTTCTCAGTGCAAAACTTATGAAATGCAAGAAGAATTTGAGCAAAGCATTCCCAGTGTTAAAAGGACAATAGATAGCCAAGTCAGTTACTAGACCCAGCAAAAATGTCAATTATAGTTGAAGGAGAGAGAAAACCATTCCATGACATAAACAAGATGAAAGAATACATGTCCAGAAAACACCAAAAAAAAGGAATAAACAAAGGACAGAAGAAAGGAACCACCAACCCCAGGCACCTAGAAAGAGAAATCAATAAAAGCATAACTGCAGAAGTAGAAACATAAACCCAAACCACAAAAGGATAAAAAAGAAAAAGGAAGCAATATGAACATATCAGTTATAACCTTAAATAATAATACTAAATTCCCCAATCAAAAGACATAGACTGGGAGATTGGATTAGGAAACAGAATCCATCGATATGTAGTCTACAAGAAACACATCTTACCTTCAAGGACAGGCAGCGACTTAAAGTGAAAGGATGGAAAAAAATATTATAAGCAAATGGTACCAAAAAGAAAGCAGGTGTTGTGATTTTAATAACAGACAAAATAGACTTCAAAGTAAAAGAAATCAGAAGAGACAAAGAAGGCCATTACGTTTTTATCAAAGGAACAATTCACCAAAAAGATTTCACAATTATGAATATATATGCACCAAATTCTGGTGCACCAATAGTTATAAACACAATTCTCCAGGACAACAAGTTGCACACTAACCCCAGTACACTCATAGTAGGGGATTTCAATACCCCACTGAGTCCTTTGGAGAGGTCAGCAGGACAAAGAATAAACAGAGAGACATCTGAACTGAACGATATGATACACCAAATGGACCTCATAGACCTCTACCAAATATTCCACCCTATTACCAGAGAATACACTTTCTACTCAGCACCCCACGGAACATTCTCCAAAGTAGACCACATACTGGGACACAGAAGAAACCTCCACAAGTAGAAAAAGATTGAAATAATTTCATGCATTCTATCAGACCACACTGCAACAACAAACAAAATCCACAAAGGATAAGCCCTACTGCCTAGAAGAACACATGTAGACTAAACAACACACTCTTTAATAATGAATGGGTCAAGGAAGAGATAAAGAAAGAAATCAAAGGATTCCTGGAACTGAATGACAATGACAATACAACACAACAAAACCTACGGGATACCTTAAAAGCAGTCCTAAGAGGGAAGTTTATAGCCCTGGGTACCTACATTAGAAAAACAGAAAGAGCACAAGTGAATGATCTAACACTACAGCTAAAATCACTTCAGAGACGACAACAGATGAACCCTAAATGCAACAGACAGGAAGAAATAACAAAAATCAGAGCAGAAATCAATGAAATAGAAACATAGAAAACAATACAAAAAAAATCAATGAATCCAAAGTTTGTTTCTTTGAAAGAATAAACAAGATAAACAGACCTCTAGCCAAGTTAACCAAAAGAAAGTAGGAACAACTCCAAAGCAATACAATCCGTGATGAAAAGGGAAATATCACTACAGACAAGGAAAAGATCCAGAAAATCATACGGGAATACTTCAAAAAACTATACTCTACCAAGTTTGAAAACCTAGAAGAAATGGATGAATATCTGAAATCTTGTGAATCACCAAAGCTCAACCAAGAAGAGATCGACAGCTTAAACAGACCCATAATACTAGAAGAAATTGAAGATGTAATAAGAAACATCCCAACTAAAAAAAAGCTGAGGCCCAGCCTGTTTCATGGCAGAATTCTATAAAACATTTCAAAAAGACCTACAACCATTAATACTGAAATTGTTTAGAAGGACACAAACAGAAGTAATTCTCCCAAATTCCTTCTACGAAGCCAACATCGCTCTATTACCAAAACCAGGAAAAGACACAACTAAAAAGGAGAATTATAGACCCATCTCCCTAAAGAACCCAGATGCCAAAATTCAAAACAGGATACTGGCAAGTCACATACAGACCTACATCAAGAAGATCATCCATCATGACCAAGTTGGATTCATACCAGAGATTCAGGGATGGTTCAACATATGAAAATCAATAAACAGCATCAAACACATAAATGGACTGAAAGACAAAAACCACACCATCATCTCAATTGATGCTGAAAAAGCCCTTGACAAAATCCAACATCCCTTCATGCTTAAAGTCCTAGAGGGAATTGGATTGGAGGGATCATTCCTCAATGTAATCAAAGCCATATATAGAAACTCACAGCCAATATCATCCTAAATGGGGAAATGACAGAAACATTCCCTTTAAAGGTAGGAACTCGGCAAGGCTGCCCCCTGTCACCACTCCTCTTCAATACAGTGCTTGAAGCACTTGCTAGAGCAATAAGGCAAGAAAAGGAAATTAAAGGAGTACTAATTGGAAAGGGGGAAGTCAAGCTATCCCTATTTGCTATTGATATGATTGCCTACTTAAGGGAGGCTAAAAACTCCACCAGAAAACTCCAAGAAGTGATTAACAGCTTCAGCAAAGTGGCAGGATACAAAAATTACGTAAAAACATCAGTGGCCTTTCCTTACACCAACAACAATCAACTGGAGAAGGAATTCAAGGAGACCTTCCCAGTCACAATAGCCTCAAAAACAATAAATTACCTCGGAACAAACCTAACCAAAGACACCAAAGATCTCTACAAAACAAAAATTTTAAACCTTTAAAGAAAGAAATTGAAGAAGACATCAGAAGTAAAACCTCCCATGCTCCTGGATTGGGAAAATTAATGTTGTAAAAATGTCCATTCTACCGAAACTCTTGTATAGATTTTTTTTTTTTGTCTTTTTCGAGACAGGGTCTCCCTGTAGCCCCAGCTGTCCTGGAACTCACTCTGTAGACCAGGCTGGCCTTGAACTTACAAAGATCCGCCTGCCTCTGCCTCCCAAGTGCTAGGACTAAAGGCGTGCGCCACCACGCCCGGCCAAGATTTAACACAATCCCAATCAAAGTACCCAAGAGTTTCTTCACAGGATTGGAAAACAAATTCCTTAAGGTCATTTGGAAAAACAAAAGACCCCAAATAGCCAAACCAACCCTGAGTGAAAAGAGCTAGATTCAACCCTAGTGAAAAGGGGGATCTCTATACCAGACTTCAAAACTACACTACAGGACTATAGTCATAAAAACAGCCTGGTCCTGGCACAAAAACAGACCTGCTGACCAATGGAAAAAAACCCAAGTTCCAAACCGGAGCACATACAATTTCAGCCATCTCATATTTGACAAGGGGGCCAAGAAGACACAATGGAGAAACCATCTTCAGCAAGTGGTGTTGGCAAAACTGGATCACCACTTGTAGAAGAATGAAATGAAATCCATACCTCTTGCCCTGTACAAAAGTCAATGCCAGAAGGATTAAAGACCTCACGTGAAACCGTAAACTCTGAAGGCGATAGAAGAAAAAGTTGGCAGCAGACTACAAGACATAGGCGTAGGAAAAGACTTCCCAAATCAGACAGCAGCTGTGCAAGAATTAAGGTTGACAATTGACAAATGGGACTTCATTAAACTCAAAACCTTCTGTACATCAAAAGAACCAATCAAGGTAGTAAACAGAAATCCCACAGAGTGGGAGGAAACCTTCACCACAAAAATATCTGACAAAGCATTGATTTCCAGAATACATAAACTACTCAAAAACCAAAGAAGAAAGAAAACAAATGACCCACTCAATAGATGGAGCAAAGAACTTAACAGACTTCACAAGTGAGGAATTAGAGATGGCTGAGAAATACCTTAAGAAGTGTTCAACATTATTATTCATTAAGGAAATGCAAATCAAAACCACTCTAAGATATCATCTTACTCCAATAAGACTGGCTAGGATCAAGAAAACAAATGATACCAAGTGCTGGAGAGGTTGTGGGGAAAGGGGAACACTCATCCACTGCTGGTGGGAATGTAAACTCATGCAGCCACTATGGAAAGCAGTGTGAAGAACTCTTGGAAATGATCTTGCCACCTGACCCAGCCATACCATTCCTGGGTATGTATCCACAAGTCTCATCTTACTGCAGAGATACATGCACAGCCATGATTATTTCAGCTCTCTTCACAATAGCAAGGAAATTGAACCAACCCAAGTGCCCCTCAACTGAGGAGTGGATAGAGAAAATGTGGTACATCTACAAAATGGAGGTCTATGCAGCAGTAAAGAAAGATGACATCATGAACTTTGCAGGTAAATGGATGGAACTAGAAGATATTATGTTAAGTGAAGTAACACAGTCCCAGAAAAACAAACGATGAACTGTATCCCTCATCTGTGGATGATAGCGTCAATTACCTAGTAGTATTTCTTGTGCAGGGCTCCTTGAGCTTTGGTCCAAGTAGTTGAGAGTGGCCCATATTGCAAAGAACAACAATGATGACAGCAACAACAACATTAACAACAACAGAAAAGACTGGGTCAAAGAACTGACTGAAACAGTGAACTTCTGCTCAAAACAGTCAACTTCTATATCGAGAATTTTGAGAAATACTGAGAAAAAGATGAAAAACATGTTTAGCAGAATGTATGAGCTTTGGTGGGGTGGGGGGCTAGGGAGGGGGACATGGGTCTAGATTTGTTTTGTTTTTTGTTTTTTTTTATTTTTTTATTTTTTAATAATAGAACATAAGTAATGAATACAGGCATCCTTCATGTAAAACCAATTTGCAAGTAGCTATGCCCAAACTTATACAGCCTGAGACCCCCATTGTCCAGCTGGGGGAACTTATATGTACTATCATGTTAATCAAATAAGAGTCCAGTATATGTTTCTGTAGTATCATAGTTCACCCTAATCGCAGCCCTTACATTCTACCATGCTCCCTTTTCCGCAGATTGTTCCCTAGGCTTTAGAAAAGGGAAAAAAGTGGGCAAGAAGTCAAACAGTCTACTTTCTCTGGAGATGTCATTTTGGACTCCGATCAGTTCAGGCTGTTTCCTTTCATGGGTTGGCAATTTATCCAGGAGTAACGTTTTACTCCTACTGATGAAGCACAAGCAGTTAGATATACAGGCATTTAAACAGTACTAATTATTATGGTAGGTTACATTGGTATAGACACAGATGTTTGGATGGTGTGCTAACCCATGGACTATAGCTTTTCTGTAAAAGCTGACAAGATCTTACTGTGGCTTATAAAATCTCCTAACTGCTAGAAGACTTAAGCTTGTGGCATCAGCCCTGAATTATTCCTCCAAGGAGAGAGCTAATAGCCAATTAGATTTGGGATTTACAGACATTTGGCCGCCACTGCTGCACAGTATTTCTAGGCAGGTGAGGTGTAGCTGATGCTGATGGAGGAGTCTTGCTTGACTCAAGGAGACCAATATTTGCTTTGTTTTTTTAGTGGCCTTTGGTAACATTCTCTGGCATTCCAGAGGCCAACTTTACACTTGCAAGTATGGTCTCGATATATCTTTCCCATGCTTATACCAGGTCTTTGACAGCAGGGCCTTACCGCCTCTCTTCTTGCAGGTATCCCGGTTTACCTTTACCCCGAAAAAGCCTTTACCTTTTGGGGGGGCTTGGATCCCCTAGCCAATATCTCCTTGGCAGAATAATCCACTGCTGATAACAGAGCTCTCCTGTATTAATATATTTTGCTCAATTACCCAGCTTATATTATATTTGGCTCTGAATAGAGAATTATCCTTTCACAGTTCCTATCAGTCAATTAAAGAAGGCAACTATATTGCTTTTATAAGAGATTACCTCTATAACAGTCAGCTCTAGTTTACAGTTAGGGAATGACTTCATTACCATCATGTTTTCTTAGTTCTATGAAACGGAGGTAAGGAAGTCTCTCATATTAAAACTTTGAGGCACCTGAAAGGTAAAGTTCATTAGGACACATTATAAATAGTTGTTATGGTTAAGACCCACAGAGATGTTTGATACCTGTAGCAGTAAGACACTTTTCTTCCTTTTAATTTTTAGCTGGGACAACTTTTCTGCATTAAATTTACTCAAGCAGTTTATCATTTCCTGTACATTGTTAATTTGGGAAGCTAACTTATTTCCTTTAGTTAAATTATCCCAGCAGTAGAAGAAAATGCTAAAAGTTGATACTGTACAACACAAACATTGTAGAGATATTTGTATTCATTAACCCCAAAGTTGTCATACAAATTATGAGTGAAGCAGATGTGAACTAAAATTTATATTTCCAATTATCTTAAATGTATTACCTTTTCTATTAAAACCTTTTAACCAATGTTGTTTAACATAGACATTTTCACTTTTACTAAGACCTAGAATACCATATAATATGTAGACAAAGTTTGGGAAAATTTGGATACGTGTTAAACTCACATCAGTTAACTATACCTTAATCTAATGTAGACCCGTGTCCCCCTCGCAACCCTCCCACCCCACCATATTCACCGTTTCAGTCAGTTCTTATTGCTGTCTTTTCTGTTGTTGTTGTTGTTGTTGTTCTTTCCAATATGCATCACTCCCCACACGGAATATTTACAACTGGGTTATTGGTGCTAGCATCCACAGATGAGGGATACAATTTGTTGATTGATTTTCTGGGACTGTGTTAAATCACTTAAGATAATTTCTTCCAGTTCCATCCATTTACCTGCAAATTTCATGATGTCATCGTTTGTTACTGCTGCATAGAACTCCATTGTGTGGATGTACCACAATTTCTCTATCCACTCATCAGTTGAGGGGCATTTTGGTTGGTTCCAGTTCTTCGCTATTGTGAAGAGAACTGCTATGAACATGGCTGTACATGTATCTCTGTGGTATGAAGAGTCTGGTGGATATATTCCCAGAAGTGGTATGGCTGGGTCAGGCTGGGCATGGTGATGCACGCCATTGATCCCAGAACTCGGGAGGCAGAGGCAGGCGGCTCTCTGTGAGTTCAAGGCCAGCCTGGTCTACAGAGCGAGTTCCAAGCCAGCTGGGGCTACAGAGAGACCCTGTCTCAAAAAGACCATAAAACAACAACAAAAAAGTAAATATTATTTAGATAATTTCTCATTAATTATTTTGTTCTTAATAAGAAAATGTTTCTCAAATCTTGGCCTAGTCAACTGTGCAGCCTACCTACAGAAAAAAGGACAAACCCAGCATTGTTCTTATATAAAAATTAACTGATGGCTAAATCTCTCTCTCTCTCTCTCTCTCTCTCTCTCTCTCTCTCTCTCTCTCTCCCAAATGGAGGGAACTCACACTATGATTCTAGCCACTCCAACAGCTATCAAAGTGACTGAAAAGCAAAACGAGGAGAAACCCAATAGCTTGATGCTTTTGAAAGCCCTCATCAAGAACCCCTGATTTGAACATTTAAAATTCACCCTATTTCTGATTTCTCCTGGTTCCCTGCCTAGAATTTTTGCCAAACTACTCTTGCCTTCACTTCTCCTTCCCCTCTTTGGCCCACAGAGCAACTCAAAGGGAGTATTCTCCTGTCTATCCCTATGTTCCTGGTTATATAACTTTCAGGTATATGCAGGCATTCCATGTTCACATATTATATGTGTATTTTTCAGGGGAATGTTGAGATAATATGCTTGGCTCTGGCTTTTTCTGCTACCTAAGACTTCTTTATCTCCCTTCTCTCCCCCTGTCTAACCTCCCTCCTCCCCCCTTTGGTTCAGTACTTTCATGTTCCTCATTTTCTCTCACTGATATTGTCTCCTATTATCTTCCCTCTCATGAATTCCTTCTGTCCTTTACCACCATGGTTCCCTGAATGTCCTCACTTTATCCCTTCCCAGTTGAATAGCTTCATTTTCCCTATTTCCCCCTGATAACATCTATTTGTTACTATTCCGTTCCCTCGGGATCTTTCTTTCTCTTTACCACAGTGATGTTTGTTTGTTTGTTTATTTGTTTGTTTGTTTGATTTTTCACTTTCTTAGCTCCCAATGATACATTAGAACAGGAAGATATGATGCTGATATTAAATTTTCATAACATCGATCAGTCTCAGGGCTCTTTTAATGTCTTTGTTCCTCAGGCTGTAGATGAAGGGATTCAACATAGGGGTGACAACAGAGTACATCAAAGAGGGCACAGCACTGTTTCTGGAAGAATCTGAAAAAGCCGATCCAATATACACGCCAATCACTGTTCCGCAAAATGAGCAAACCACTGAGAGGTGAGATCCACAGGTGGAGAAGGCTTTATGCCTCCCAGCTGAGGATGGCATGCTCAGAATGGAGGAATCAATTTTATAGTAAGAGAAAAGAATCCCTAACATGGGAATCATTCCATACATGATACCAACCAAATATTGAACTATGTTATTTATAAAGGTGTCAGAGCAGGAAAGATTAAGGACCTGAGAAGTGTCACAGAAGAAGTTAGCAATTTTGACATCCTTGAAGTTGGTCATCTGTAATGCAAACAAAAGATGCAAGTAGAGTTCCACAAAGCTAAAGAAAATAGACACAAGAACTAAAATGACACAGAAGCGTGGGTTCATGATGACTGAGTAATTCAAAGGATGGCAGATGGCCACAAATTGGTCGTAGGCCATTACAGTCAGAAGCATGACATCCATACATCCGAAAATGATAAAAACAGACATCTGGGTGAGGCAGCCCACATAGGAGATGACTGTGCTTCGAATTTGGATGTTCACAATCAAATTTGGTACTGTGGTGGAGATTAAACCAATATCAGCCCAGGACAAGTTGGAGAAGAAGAAATACATGGGGGTGTGGAGGTGGGAGTCAGAGCTAACAGCCAGGATGATGAGCAGGTTCCCAAGCACAGAAACCAGGTACATGAACAGGAACACTCCAAAGAGGAAAGGCTGAAGTTCTTGGTCTTCAGAGAATCCCATGAGGGAGAATTCTGAGACTAGTGTCAAATTTTGAGATTCTGTATTGCTAGGACACCTTCAAAATACAAAAGAAAATCAGAAAAATAAAACCAATCAATAACATCAGTATGTAGTACAGTGACCAATTCTTCAGTAGATAAGTAGATTGATTGATACATACATCAACCCACATACATATGTATACATACATGATATGTAAAAACTGGTTATTTTCTGTTTTCTATATTGGCTATCCCTATGTGAGACTACATTCTCTTGAAGGCATGGTTGGAGCAATCTTCTTGCCTCAGGTTCTTGAACACTGGAATTATAAGTGTTTTCCAACATATCAAGACACTTTTTTTTTTAATTTTTTTTATTCTTTTTTTTTTTAATTTTTTTTTATTTTTATTTTTAAGGGATTCTACAATACAATGACACAGTTGTTTGCAGATAACAATGATGTTACTCAGTATGTCATACAATTAAGTAATTGGTGCATTTTGCAAGTATCTATGTCCAAATTTTGAACAACCCAAGGTTCCCATAGTCCAGTTGGAGAAGCTTGTATGCACAGGCATCAAGACACTTTTTATACCAGACAAATAGAAAGAAAGGAACAGAAAGCATTGGTGTTTGTCTTTGAGATTTTTTTTTATATTCAGAATGTGTCACTTTGTGATGCTTTCTTTTGTTTTGTTTTATTTTGTTTACTTGGAGATTGGGTCTTACTGAACAGCCCATCTATCTTCGAACACAGTATGTAGTATAAACTGTTCTCAAAAGAAAAGTCATATAAAAAAATCTGGTTGTGGTGGCCCATGCCTTTAATCCCAGCACACAGGAGGCAGAGGCAAGCAGATCTCTGTGAGTTCAAAGCCAGCCTGGTCTACAGAGCAAGCTCAATGCCAGCTAAGAATCAAAGGAGTTCCTGTATCAAAAAGACCAAAAAAAAGTGATCATACCTTGATCTTCCAAGTCCTCTGACTACAAGCATGGACACCATACAATATATAATTTTTACAATTAGAATCAGCAACTGATTGAACAATACTTCCCATTCTTCTTCCATACTATACCCCTTTATGAAAGCCTCTCAACTGGACAAAATTAGAAGTTGACCAACATTACAGGTAATGAATTCATGTTCATAATAATAAGCAGTTTAATCATTTCAGAAAAAATAGGATAAGAAAGATTTTTCCATATTTATGAAAAGAATTTATGGAAATTTCTAAATGATAGTAAGAAGCAGAAAAACACACCTTATCATATTCTAAGACAACAGAATACAATCTTTTATAGCAGATTATAATTATAGGTAAAATTTAATTTTTTTATAAGAATTCAAGTTCCTGTTTCATAGGGGAACATCCTGTTATGCTCTCATCTGTATCCTCAACATCTGTCATCCTTGGACTTGTCCATTTTCATCCCATGTTTTATCAATTGCTCAAATACTAATAATCATCTAAAGATATTTAACGTGCTGCTCAAACTATTGGGTTTGAGAGACATCAAATTTTTGAGAAGCATAGATAATCAACTGGACATTTTCCATCCCATCAAACCAGGTTAATTACCCTTTTCAGACAGCTCAGCTAGTCTCTGCTTCATCCAGGAATCTCTGCTGATCACCCCAGCACCTTGACTGACCTGAGTGTGTCCCAGCAGTCCTTGAGGCTCGTGTAAGCTTAGGCATGGAGTGGACTAGTGAAAGTAGTCACTTTCATGGATTTGCAGAATCTTTTGAGTTCTTTACTTTCTTAGCTTAGCAACCTTCCCTGCAGGGTGCACCACCCTGAAAACATTGTGTTGTTTACTGCCTTTAGAACATCCTGTTGTTTATTTTTCTGTAGAACATTCTTCTTACCAAACCTCCCTCTAAGATGGAAGGAAAGTTTTATCTTGGAAAATATTGTTAGACAATACTTTCCATGTGTTGGTATCACTTTATGAGTCCATAAGAAGTGTTTATTTATTTATTTATTTTTTTTTGAGAAAGGGTCTTCCTGTAGCCCCAGCTGGCCTGGAACTCACTCTGTAGATGAGACTGGCCTTGAACTCACAGAAATCCGCCTGCCTCTGCCTCCAGAGTGCTAGAATTAAAGGCATGCATCACCAAACCCAGCAAGAAGACGTTTTTTATCTGCATTTCTCTAATTACTAAGGATGCTGAGCAGTTTTAAGGTATTTCTTTGCCATTTATATTTCTTCATGTGAGAAATCTGTGTTCTGAACTACAGCACATCTGTTTATTGGGCCATTTATTTTCTTGCTACTTTGATTTTTTTGTGAGTTCGTTGTATATTCTGGATATTAATCCTCTCTCAGATGTGTACCTGATGAAGATTTACTCCAACTCATTGGTTTTCCTCTTCACTTCCTCGGTTGTTTCTTTTGCTGTAGAGAAGCTTTGTAGCTTGATGAGGTTCCCCTCCTTGACTGTTGACCTTAATACCTAGTCCGCTGATGTCTGATTTAAAAAGTACTTTCCTGGTGCTGGAAAGATGGCCTAGCGGTTAAGAGCACTGAATGCTCTTGCAAAGGACCCGGGTTCGATCCCCAGCACCCACATTGCGGCTGGGAACCATCTTTAACTCCAGTTCCAGGGGAATCCAACACCGTCCTCTGACCTCTGCGGCATTGCACGACATGGGAGCACAAACCTACATGCAGACAGTACACTCATACACACACTAAAAAAAGTCCTTTCCTAAGCCTACATCTTGGAGGGGACTGCCTAAGTATTCTTCTAGCAGTTTCAGAGTTTCAGGTTGTATACTGAGGTCTTTGATCCACTTGGAATTGACTTTTGTAAAGGGGAAAGATAAGGATCCAATTTCATTCTTCTGCAGATGGGGATCCAGTCCTGGCAGCACCATTTGCTGAAGAAGCTCTTTCCCTCATTAAGTGTTTTCAGCACCTTGTCAAATACCAGGTGGCTGAAATTGTATGTACTCATGATTGGGTCTTCTATTGTGTTCCATCGATCTACTTGATAATTTTTGTGTGACTACCATGCTGCTTTTTGGTTTTATTCAAAACGAATTTTTTATTGAAGCTTTGTGCATTTCATACAAAATTTCAAATCAAATTGAGACCTGTGCCCCCCCACCAGAGCTCATGCATTCTGCCAAACATGTTTTTCATCTTTTTCTCAGTCTCTTTCAAAATTCTCAATGCAGAAGTTTACTGTTTTGAGTAGTTTACCATTTCAGTTTTTTGACCCATTCTTTTTGTTGTTGTTGTGTTGTTGTTGTTCCTTCCAATTATGCATCACTCCAAAATATGCATATATGCATGCCACATATGTCATGAGTTTTAGCATTTTCAGCTTATGATTCTTTTCTTTATTAGGAAGAGAGATGTCATGTTTGAAGTCTCCTCCTTGGCAGGCCCAAACCACCATCAATTGTGCTCCACACCAGGGTTTTCCCTTCCCATGGTCACCAAATGAGGTCCAGTAAGCACTGCATCCTTTCTTGCTCTTCCTGTACTGGTCTCCATGATACAGCCCGGGTAGTCCAATAATGGCAGTCTATACTCTGAAGAGGCTGGAACCCCAGCAGTAGCTCAGTCCACAAGTTGGATGTCTCAGCAGTCCCCATCTGGCACTGAAGGTTTGGAGGATTCTTGGAGAGATGTGAGTCTTCAGTCCATATTGGAAGGTTGAAAAGCTGTGTCTTCTCGTGTCTTTGAAGGATGACAAAAGCAGCGGCAGCCACAGGGCAGCTGCACTTGCCAGTGAAACAGGCAAAACAACTGTGTTCTTTTGTCTTTTTACTAAGATCTCAAGTTTTATACCTGAAATACAATATCTCAGGTTTTACTATTTACTTATTTCTGGTTATATTTTCCTTTTGGATGTTTAAGGCCACAAAGTTAGCCCAGATTGAACAAGGTTTTTGTTTTCTCAAGATCATTTCAGGATCTGGTCCTCAAGTGTCACTCAGGTTTTTGGGTTTTGTTTTACTTTGTTGTTTATTTGGGGGGTGGGCTAGCTCCTTTTGGCTTTTCAATCGACAGTTCCATCCACTCAAGGACAAAGTCAGGTCTTGCTAGACAAGGCTTCACTTTTTGAAGCATGAGCAGGCTTTCCTCTTTATAGACTGGACACTGGCTGAAGTCCCATTAGTGGATCTTCAAGGCTTCCCTGCACAGGAACACTGGTGACTCACATTTGCAGGACATTTCAAGAGATGTCCCCATGCATATTGCCCAGGGACTTAGTTGACCTCTGAGGGCAAGGAACAAAGTTATCTCTTAAAACCCTTGGCCAAATTAGTATGGGCATTAAGTATGGTCATTGAGCATCCAGAAAGGCTAAGTTACACCAGCCTGATACTTTTAACTATTTTGTAATAGTTTAGAAAAGGCTTGGATAAAAGCTCAAGCAGCCTTGTATAAGAAAAACTAAGAAGCACTCCAATAAAATAAATACTGTGGTTAGACATGATGTCATGACAAGCCAGTTTTTTCCTCATTCTTTTGATCTTATATTACTCTAAAATATGCATATATACCCTCCCCCCAAATTTTAAAAATACCTAAGTCTGAAAATAAATGTTAGCTTAGTTCTAGAACCAGTTAAGCGATTCACAATATAAGAGCACATTTTTTTCAGATCATGATGAATATAATATTAACATTGCTCAGTTGGCCTTACAACAAGGTAATTGGTGCTAACATACACAGATGAATGATACAATTTGCTGTTTGTTTTTCTGGGACTGTGTTACTTCAGTTAACATGATAACTTCTAGTTCCATCCATTTACCTGCCAAGTTCATGATGTCATCTTTCTTTACTACTGCATAGAACTCCATTGTGTAGATGCACCATATTTTCTCTATCCACTAGTCATTAGAGGGGCACTTGGGTTGCTTCCAGCTCTTCGCTATTGTGAAGAGAGCTGCAATAATCATGGCTGGGCATGTATCTTTCTAGTAAGATGAGTCTTGTGGATATATACCCAGGAGTGGTAAGGCTGGGTCAGGGGGCAAGCTCATTTTGAGTCTTTTAAGGGTTCACCACACTGCTTTCCATAGTGGTTGTATGAGTTTACATTCCCACCAGCAGAGGATGAGTGTTTACCATTCCACAGAACCTCTCCAACACTTAGTATCATTTGTTTTCTTAATCATAGCCAGTCTTATCGGAGTGAGATGATATCTTAAAGTAGTTTTAATTTGCATTTCTTTAATGATTAGCAATGTAGAACACTTTTTAAGATATTTCAGACATCTCTAATTCCACATTTGTGAAGTCTCTGTTCAGCTATTTGCTCCATCTTTTGAGTGATCCATTTGTTTTCTTTCTTCTTTGTTTTTTGAGTAGTGTATATATTCTGGAAATCAATGTTTTGTCAGATGTAACTGTGGTGAAGTTTTCCTTCCACTCTGTGGATTTTCTCTTCACATACTTGATTGTATCTTTTGATTTACAGAAGTTTTTGAGTTTAATGGGGTCCCATTTGTCAATTGTTGACCTTATTTACTGTGCAGCTGCTGTCTGATTTACGAAGTCTTTTCCTATCCCTATGTCTTGTAAGCTGCTGCCAAATTTTTCTTCTATCACTTGCAGAGTTTTGGGTTTCACGTTGAAGTCTTTGATAATTTTGGTGTGGACTTTTGTACAGGGTGAGAGTTAGGGGTTTAAATTTATTCTTCTGCAATTGGTGATTCAATTTTGCCAACACTATTTGCTGAAGATGCTGTCTTTCCTCCATTGGGTCTTTTTGGCCCCCTTGTCAAATATGAAGTGGCTGAAATTATATGTGGTCAAGTTTGGAACTTCAGTTTTATTCTTCTGCAAGTGGTGATTCAGTTTTGTCAACACCATTTGCTGAAGATGCTGTCTTTCCTCCATTATGTCTTTTTGACCCCCTTGTCAAATATGAGGTGGCTGAAATTGTATGTGCTCAAGTTTGGATCATCAGTTTTGCTCCGTCAGCCAACAGGTCTGTTTTTGTGCCAGGGCCAAGTGTTTTATGACTATAGCCCTGTAGTATAGTTTGAAGTCTGGTATAGAGACTGCCCTGTATTGTTCTTTTCACTCAGGATTGCTTTGGCTATTCAGGGTCTTTTGTTTTTCCATATGAAATTAAGGATTTTTTTCCAGCCTGTCAAGAAACACTTGGGGATTTTAATTGGGATTGCATTGAATCTGTACATTAATTTGTATATTAATTTAGGTATAATGGAAATCTTTATTATATTAATTTTTCCTATCCATGAGCAATGGAGGTCTTTCCATCTTCTGATGTCTTCTTCAATCTCCTTCTTCAGGGATTTAATTTTTTTGTAGAGATCTTTGGTATCTTTGGTTAGTTTTGTTCCTTGGTATTTTATTGTTTTTGAGGCTATTGTGTTTGACAAGGTCTCCTTGTATTCCTGCTTCAGTTGCTTATTTTTGGTGTAAAGAAATGCTACTGATTTTTCTAGGTTAATTTTTTATCCTGCCACATTACTGAAACTCCTAATCATTTCCAGGAGTTTTCTGGTGGAATTTTTAGCATCACTTAGGTAAACTATCATATCATCAGCAAAAAGGGATAGCTTGACTTCCTCTTTTCAAGTTAGTACTCCTTTAATTTCCTCTTCTTGCCTTATTGCCCTAGCAAGTGTTTAAAGCACTATATTGAAGAGGAGTGGTGATAGGGTTCAGCCTTGCTGAGGTCCTACCTTTAAGGGGAATGATTCTGACTTTTCTCTATTTAGGATGATGTTGGCTGTGGGTTTCCTGTATATGGCTTTGATTACATTGAGGAATGATCCCTCCAATCCAATTCCCTCTAGGACTTTATGCATGAAGGGCTGCTGGATTTTTGTCAAAGAGTTTTTCTGTGCCAAGTGAGATGATCTGATTGTGTGCGTTTTGTCTTTCAGTCAATTTATGTTTTCTTTCAGTCTTTCAGTCAATTTATGTTTTCTGATATTTATTGATTTTCATAAGTGGAACCATACCTAGATCTCTGATAAGAATCCCACTTGGTCATGATGGATATTCTTTTTCATGTGGGTCTGTATGTAGTTTGTAAATATTTTGTTGAGAATTTTTGCATCTGTGTTCATTAATGGCATGGATATATAGTTGTCCTTTTTGATTGTATCTTTGCCTGGTTTTGGTATTACAGTGATGTTGACTTCACAGAAGGAATTTGAGAGAATTCCCTCTGCTTGGATCCTTCTGACAATTTGAGTAATAATAGTTGTAAGTCTTTTTTTAATGTTTCACAGAATTCTGCCTTGAAACCATCTGGGCCTGGGCTTTTATTAGTTGGGAGATATCTTATTACATCTTCAATTTCTTCATATATTTTGGGCCTATTTATGCTGTCAATCTCTTCTTGGTTGAGCTTTGTTGATTTCCAGGATTGCAGATATTCATCCATTTCTCCTAGGATTTCAAACTTAGTAAAGGTTTTTGAAGTATTCCCTTATGATTGTCTAGATCTTTTCGTTGCCTGTTGTGATATTCCCCCTTTCATCATGAATTCTATTAGTTTGGAGTTGTTTTTTTTCTTTGTTTTGGTTATCTGGGATAGAGGTGTGTCTATCTTTTTATTCTCTCAAAAAAACAACTTTTGGATGCATTGAATTTTTGTATTGTTTTCTTTTTTCTACTTCATTGATTTCAGCTCTGATTTTTGTAATTTCCTCCTGTCTGTTGTGTTTAGGATTTATTTGTTGTTGTCTCTCAAGTGCTTTTAGCTACGGTGTTAGATTGTTCACTTGTGTTCTTTCTGTTTTTATAATGTAGGCACCCAGGGTTATAAAATTCCCTCTTAGGACTGATTTTAAATTATCCCATGTGTTTTGTTGTGTTGTATTATCATTGTCATTCAGTTCTCGGAATGCTTTTATTTCTTTGTTTATTTCTTCCCTGACCCATTCATTATTCAAGAGTGTGTTGTTTAGTCTCTATGTGTTCTTGTAGATAGTAGGGCTTATCCTAGTGTTGATATTGAGCTTTATTGCACTCTGGTCTGATATAATGCATGAAATTATTTCAGTCTTTTTGTATTTGTTGAGGTTTTTTTCTGTGTCCCAGTATGTGGTCGATTTTAGGGAATGTTCCCTGGGGTGCTGAGTAGAAATTGTATTCTCTTGTATTTGAGAGAATATTCGTTAGATGTCTGTGAGGTCCGTTTGGTGTATTGTATTGTTCAGTTCAGATATCTCTGTTTATTCTGTCTGGTTGACCTATTCAAAGGGCTCAGTGGCATATTTAAGTCACCTACTATGAGTGTGCTGGGGTTAATCTGGCCTAGAGGTGCTGGAGAATTGTCTTTATAAAGTTTGGTGCACCAGAGTTTGGTGCATATATATTCATGATTGTGATATCTTTATGGAAAATTGTTCCTTTGATAAAGATGTAATGGCCCTCTTTGTCTCTTGTGATATCTTTTACTTTGATTTCTATTTTGTCTGATATTAAAATAGCAATACCTGCTTTCTTTTTGGTACCATTTGCTTGAAATATTTTTTCCATCCCTTCACCTTAAATTGGTACCTATCCTTGAGAGTGAGATGGGTTTCTTGTACACAGCATATGGATGGGTTCTGTTTCCTAATCCAATCTCCCAGTCTACGTCTTTTGATTGGGGAATTTAGTCCATTAATATTTAAGGTTATGACTGATAGGTTTGTGTTGCTTCCTTTTGCCTTATTATCCATTTGCATTTTTGATCTAGGTTTCTACTTCTGCAATTATGCTTATATTAGTTTCTCTTTCTAGGTGCCTGGGGATAGTTGCTCCTCTATTCTGTCCTTTGAATTGCTTCAAGTATTCTCTGAAGGGCTGGCTTTCTGGACATGTATTCTATCATCTTGTTTATGTCATGGAAGATTTTTCTCTCTCCTTCATCTATAATTGACATTTTTGCTGGGTATACTAACCTGGGTTGGCATGTATAGTCCTTTAACACTGGGAATGCTTTGCTCCACATTCTTCTTGCTTTCATAGTTTGCACTGAGAAATCAGTTATAATTCTGATGGGCTTCATCTTATATGTAACTTGTTTTTCTCTTGTGGCTTTCAGAATTTTGTCTTTGTTTTCTGTGTCTAGCGTTTTATCTATGATATGGTGTGGGGAGTTTCTTTTCTGATCTTGTCTGTTTGGAGTTCTATGTGCTTCTGGTATTTCTATTGGTTTGTCTTAGTTTGGGGAAATTTTCATCTATTATTCTGTTGAAGATCTGATCAATACAATTCTCGTGGAATTCTTCTCCTTCCTCTATTCCTATGATGTGGAGGTTTGATCTTTTCATGGTGTCCCACATTTCCTGGTTGTTCCACCCTTGTGTATTTTTAAATTTTTCATAGTCTTTACTTGAGGTTTTTAGTTGTTCTGTGTTATCTTCCAGGTCTGATATTCTTTGCTTCCTCCATTCTACTTCTGAGGCTTTTTCCCTTCATGTCCTCTTGATTGGATGAGTATTCAATTTCCTCTTTCACTTTATCCTGTGATTTATTTAGTATTACCACTTCTTTTTGGAGCTTCTCAATCTCTTCCTGTTGCTCATTGCTTCGCTACTTGGTTGTGTTTTTTTGTTTTTTTTTTTTTTACAGCATGGGATCTTTGCGGTGTTTCCACTTCATTCCAGAGTTTGTCATACTTTCACTCTAGTTTTTCTGGCATTTATCATTCTCTCTCTCTCTAGGTCTTTCTTGAGTTTTTCATTCTCTCTCCTTAGTTCTCTGACTTGTTCTTTATATTCTTTGATTTCTTTGAATATGTGTGCAATTGTTCCTCTAAGGTCTGTGTCCTGGGCCACCCTCAGGGAGATCCCACTGTAGGAATCAACCACAAAGTTGGTAAAGCTTGGTGTGGAATTATCCAGCACCTTTAGCATGTTGTACCTTTTTCTCGCCCTGGCATGTG
Organism: Rhizomys pruinosus; assembly: GCA_009823505.1. Lineage (NCBI taxonomy): Eukaryota > Metazoa > Chordata > Mammalia > Rodentia > Spalacidae > Rhizomys > Rhizomys pruinosus. Next base: position 3,718,549 of record VZQC01007972.1, read on the forward strand.
GGTTTCCCTTTGCCTGTATTCTGAAGCAAATCCTAAATGCCTCTTCACTGTGTTGAAGGCTTGCTTTGCTTTCCTCCTTCAGATGACTTTGTTTTTATTCTCTCTCCTTATTTTTGGAGTGCTGACTTGTCTAAGTTTCAGGCTTTCAATTTTGTTTATATATTAGAAGTCTAGCTCACTCTTCCCTTTCTGTTCTGAAGGTTCTCTAAAACCAGGTAGGGAACAACCCAGTTGGTACCTGCTGAGCACTGTGCTCACTCTGCTTCCTGCCATCGAGTCTCTTTAGGTTGTTTCTAGGGTTTGGTGATGAGGGACTAGAGGTATCTCATGTTCACTGTTTCATTTATTGCCTTGTCTAACGCCCCAGAAACACTATTGTGGTCTCACTTGGACAGTCCCTCAGCAATTCCAGTTGGGAGGGAGGAATGCCTCCCTTAGCCTGCTCTTTGCTTCAGGTGGTCCTGGGAAACCCGAATCTAAGCTCTGTGCATTTGTCTCACAGTGGCAACAGGCCCACATTTTATACCAGCTAGCAGGGTGACTCTGCCCCAACAGCCACACAAGACAATGATACAATCATCCAAAAATCTGACTGGCTGAAGTGCCTGGCTCCTTCCTGTGTTTCAGGTTGTCCTGGATAATCCCTGATCTAAGCTCTGTGCACTCACCATGCTGTATTTATAACTAGAACTTTGCAGGAGATCTCCCAAGACCTCCTGAGGCGCAGGTAGGTAGGTAGGAGGTGGGTGCTTGAGCAAGGTGGATTATCGTTTGACTTAATCTAGCTAATCTAGTTGTTTTTGCTTTAACTGCCTTTTTGTGGTTGTGGGGGTGGAGTTATCCTCCCAGCTAGTATAAAAGGTGGGGTTGTGTGAGTCTTGAGATTGGAGATCTCCCAAGACAACCTGAAGTACAGGTACTGGGGCGTGGGCTAAAAAGCACCACCACCACCACCCCCTACCCCACCCCTGTCCTGCCAACTGGGATTACAAAGGCATCTGAAGGAAGCAATTAAAGCAAGCCTTCAACACAGTGAAGAGGCATTTGGGACTCACATTGGAATACAGGCAAGGAGAAGCCCATATGCCAGGAACACGCAGAAGAGACAACACAGGAAAGGGGAAGGATAATTCTGCCCCAAGCTCTACCAACCCTATGGAAGATTCCTACAGTAGGATTTCCCTGGGGATGGCTCAGAACACAGACATCAGAAACACAATTGGGAACATATTTAAAGAACTACAAGATTATAAAGAGCAAATCAAAGAATTAAGAAAAGAGAAGGAAGAAGGAAGTGGAAACACTAAAAAGAACACATGTTGAAAAAGATAAGGAAACCAACCAGCAAAGCAAAGAGCTACAGGAAGGAATTGAGAAGCTCCAAAAGGAAGTTGAAATACTAAAGAAATCAGAAGAGGAAATGAAAAAGGAAATCAAACACTCATCCAATCAAGAGGAAAGGAATGGAAAAAGCCTCAGAAGCAGAATGGAGGAAGCAGAAGAAAGAATATCCGACCTGGAAGATAACACATAACAACTAAAATCCTCAAGGAAAGATTATGAAAAATTTAAAAATACACAAAAGTGGAACAATCAGGAACTGTGGGACACTATGAAAAGATGAAACCTCTGCATCATAGGAATAGAGCAACGAGAAGAATCCCTAGAGAATGGTATTGATCAGATCTTCAACACAGTAATAGACGAAAATTTCCCCAAACTAAAAAAAGACAAACCAATGCAAATAGAAGAAACACATAGAACTCCAAACAGACAAGATCAGAAAAGAAACTCTCCACGCTACATCAGAGTTAAAATGCTAGACGTCCAAAACAAAGACAAAAATCCTTAAAGCCACAAGAGAAAAATAACAAGTGACCTATAAGGGGAAACCTATCAGAATTACAACTGACTTCTCAGTACAAACTATGAATGCAAGAAGAACGTGGAGCAAAGCATTCCCCGTGTTAAAGGACAATAGACACCAACCCAGGTTACTATGCCCAGAAAAAATGTCAATTATAGTTGAAGGAGAGAGAAAAACCTTCCATGACATAAAAAAGATGAATGAATACATGTCCAGAAAACCAACCCTTCAGAGAATACTTGAAGCAATTCAAAGGACAGAAGAAAGGAGCAACCATCCCCAGGCACCTAGAAAGAGAAATCAATAAAAGCATAACTGCAGAAGCAGAAACCTAAACCCCAAACCGGAAATGGATAAACAAGGCAAAGGAAGCAACACAGCTTATCAGTCCATAACTTAAATATTATGGACTAAATCCCCAATCAAAAGACATAAGACTGGGACAAAAAAAAACAATGAATCCAAAGTTGGTTCTTTGAGAGAAAAAGAAAACAAGATAGACAGACCTCTAGCCCAGTTAACCAAAAGAAAACAGGAACAATTCAAATCAAATCCTGATGAAAAGGGAATATCACAACGGACAAGGAAAATCCAGAAAATCATATGGAATACTTTCAAAAAACTGTACTCTATAACAAGTTTGAAACCTAGAAGAAATGGATGAATTCTGAAATCCTGGAAATCGACAAAGCTTAACCAAGAAGAGATGACAGCTTTAAACAGACCCATAATACTAGAAGAAATTGAAGATGTAATAAGAAACCTCCCAACTAAAAAAACGCCCAGGCCCAGAGCGTTTCACAGCAGAATTCTATAAACATTTCAAAAAGACCTAAACATTAATACTTAAATTGTTTAGAAGGATACAAACAGAAGTAATTCTCCAAATTCCTTCTATGAAGCCAACATCACTCTATTACCAAAACCAGGCAAAGATACAACTAAAAGGAGAACTATAGACCATCTCCGTAATTAACACAGATGCCAAAATTCCAAACAGGATATTGGCTAATTGCGTACAGACCACATCAAGAAGATCATCCATCATGACTAAGTTGGATTCATACCAGAGATGCAGGGATGGTTCAACATATGAAAATCAATAAACATCATCAAGCACATAAATGGACTGAAAGACAAAGACCACACAATCACCTCAACTGATGCTGAAAAACCCCTTAACAAAATCTAGCATCCCTTCATGCTTAAATTCCTAGAGGGAATTGGATTGGAGGGATCATTCCTCAACTATATCAAAGCCATATACAGGAAACCCACAGCCAATATCATCTAAATGGGGAAAGACAGAAACATTCCCTTATGGGATTATCATTATAGCTAAAAGAGAAAAAAAAAAAAACCTGAAAGATGCACGGACAGTTATGGCAGAATAACATGATACTGGGATGGGGTGGGGGTCGGGGGAAAGGGAAAGGGAAAATATGACTGATCTGACTTGGAAATGATGTATGACAAATGCACAACCATCAATAAAAATTAAATTAAAAAAAAAGAATCTGAGATAGGATTCTCTGTAGAATGAGAAACTGATGATAGTAGAATTCTATAATAAGCACATTGACTTACAGGATTTAGAGAAAATACCCCTAAATGTGATCTCATTTGGTGAATAGAATGTTCCATATAGAATTTTGGAGAAACATGTTAATTAGATAATAACATAAATAAAAATATGCTAGATACTAGGATCCCCGGGGGCACTTTGAAAGCTGAAGCAGAAAGATTGCAATTTCAAGGCCAGACTGGGCTAAACAGTGAGTTAAAGGCCAGCCTGGCCTACATGGCAAGACCCTGACTGAATAAAAGAACAAAAATACTATTATTTGTAATGAAAACTACAATTTATAACATGTACTATTAAATAAAGAAAGCGCTGATTTATCGCAACAAAGAAAAAAATAAATAAATAAAGGTAGGAACTCGGCAAGGCTGTCCCCTGTCACCACTACTCTTCAATATAGTGCTTGAAACACTTGCTAGAGCAATAAGGCAAGAAAAGGAAATTAAAGGAGTACTAATCGGGAAAGAGGAAGTCAAGCTATCCATATTTGCTGATGATATGATTGTTTACTTACAGGATGCTAAAAACTCCACCAGAAAACTCCTAGAAACGATTAAGAGCTTCAGTGAAGTGGCAGGAAACAAAATTAACCTAAAAAAATCAGTGGCCTTTCTTTACAACTACAACAACAAGCAACTGGACAAGAAAATTAAGGAGACCTTCCCACTCATGATAGCCTCAAAAACAATAAAATACCTAGGAACAAACTTAACCAAAGAGGCCAAAGATCTCTACAACAAAAATTTCAAACCCTTAAAGAAAGAAATTGAAGAAGATATCAGAAGATGGAAAAACCTCCCATGCTCATAGATTGGGAAAATTAACATTGTAAAAATGTCCATACTACCCAAACTCTTGTATATATTTAACACAATCCCAATTAAAATCCCCAAGAGTTTCTTCACTGGCTTGGAAAAAAAAGTCCATGAATTCATTTGAAAAAACAAGACCCCAAACAGCAAAAACAAACCTGAGTGAAAAGAGCAACACAGGGGTGAGCTCTCTATACCAGATTTCAAACTATACTACAGGGCTATAGTCATAAAAACAGCCCGGTACTGGCACAAAAACAGACCTGTTGACTAATGGAACAAAACTGAAGATCCAGACTTGAACACATACAATTTCAGCCATCTCATATTTGACAAGGGGGCCAAGAAGACACAATGGAGAAAAGACAGCATCTTCAGCAAGTGGTGTTGGCCAAACTGGATCACAACTTGTAGAAGAATGAAATGAAACCCATACCTCTTGCCCTGTACAAAAGTCAACACCAGATGGATTAAAAACCTCACGTGAAACCCTAAAATCTGAAGGCGATAGAAGAAAAACTTGGCATCAGACTACAAGACATAGGCAAAGGACTTCCTAAATCAGACAGCAGCTGTGCAAGAATTAAGGTGGACAATTGACAAATGGGACCTCATTAAACTCAAAAGCTTCTGTACATCAAAAGAAACAATCAAGGAAGTGAAGAGAAATCCCACAGAGTGGGAGGAAATCTTCACCATAGATACATCTGACAAAGAATTGATTTCCAGAATATATACACTATTCAAAAACCCAGAAAGAAAGAAAAAAAAAATGATCCACTCAGTAGATGGAGCAAAGAGCTGGACAGAGACTTCACAAGTGAAGAATTAGAGATGGCTGAGAAATACCTTAAGAAGTGTTCAGCATCACTAATCATTAAGGAAATGCAAATCAAAACAACTTTAAAATATCGTCTTACTCCAATAAGACTGGCTAGGATCAAGAAAACAAGTGAAACCAAGTACTGGAGAGGTTGTGGGGAAAGGGAAACACTCATCCACTGCTGGTGGGAATGTAAACTCGTACAGCCATTGTGGAAAGCAGTGTGGAGAACCCTTGGAAGACTTGGAATGAACTTGCCACCTGACCCAGCCATACCACTCCTAGGTATGTACTCCCAAGACTCACCCCACCGCAGAGATACATGCACGGCCATGTTTATTTTAGCTCTCTTCACAATAGCAAGGAGCTGGAACCAACCCAAATGCCCCTCAACTGATGAGTGGATAGAGAAAATGTGGTACATCTACACAATGGAGTTCTATGCAGCAGTAAAGAAAGATGACATGATGAGTTTTGCAGGAAAAATGCTGGAGCTAGAGGACATCATGCTGAGTGAAGTAACACAGTCCCAGAAAAACAAACGACGAATGGTATCCTCATGTGTGGATGCTATGCCAATTACCCAGTTGTAAGTCTTTCTTGTCGTGGCCCCTTGAGTCTTTTGTCCAAGCAGTTGGGAGTGATGCATTTGGAAACAAACAACAACAACAGAAAGAACTGCCTCAAAAGAACTGACTGAAAACGTGACTTCTGCTCAAAACAGTCAACTTCCACATGGAGAATATTGAGAAAGGCTGAGAAAGAGCGATGAAAACAGTGTTTGGCAGAATAATGAGCCTCTGGTGGGGTGGGGGCATGGGGTGGGGAACACGGCTAGATTTGATATCTTGTACAAAATATATTAAAAAATAAATTAGGCTGGAGAGATGGCCAGGACAATTTAAAGGAATTAAGCTTAAATTTTACATTCCCAAATAATTAGAAGTCTTAGTCCAGTCATTTAGCGTTAAAGAGCAAAGTGTTTATTGGGCAAAATTTATTTAGCAGGTACACAACTCTGCCCAAGCTTTATCCACCAAGTATAGGATATTTAAAGGCTTAGTGAATTGTTTAGAATTAGTTAATTTTAGGTGTAGGTTTTGGTGGAAAAGGTAATACAAAATGAACTAATTGGGAATATAACATGTTAATTGTTTATTTAATAATTTGTACTGTTTAAAGGTATACAAATGGCCTATATTATTTTTCTGAATAACACAACATCACATAATAACACTTTCTTTACTTGTAGGACAATTTTAAAGGAACTAAGCTTAAATTTCTTCCCAAATAGGTAGCATACAGTCAATGAGAAAACAGTTTGGGTAAATTTAATGAAAGCTTTTGCCTTGGCCCCTGTTTAATGGGTATGTGTAATACAACTTAAGGCATCTATAGGTCAAAACATTTAAAAACCAAAAAAAAAAAAAAAAAAAGAGGGAGGTGGGAGTGGGGTAACTATATTTTCTGGATACAAATGGAAAACTCTGTGTTCCAATCCTATTAATAAAATTTCAATTTTTCTGATCTTAGAAACTAACAATGGGAGGAGAATTTTTATGTCCCACAGGTAAAAATCACCAAACTAAATGCCTGAAAACATATGACTTATGGCTGTGCAGGGTGAACTGGGGAATTGCAGCAGAGAGGTTGACCCATCTGAAAACTAAGGAATGAGGAACCTAAGACTGCCTGAGTCACGGACACAGCATCTCTCTGAATAATATTGGGGTTGCCTGTTAATAATGGACCCTAACAGAAGTTTACCTTCTGGGTGCTGAGAAACCTTCCTACCTCCCCCCCTTTTTTTGGAAAAGAAAAACATGATGGTAATGAAACCACTCCTAACTGTAAACTAAGAGCCAACTGTTACAGTAGTAATTTTCCTATAAAACAGGCATGACGTATTAACTGATTGATAGACATAGTAGTGAAAGGACTGTAAAAAAGGATATTCTCAATTCAAGAACCAAATCATAGATCGAAAGTGCTTTATAGTCTGTGTACTTAAGCAAAATTTATTACATACAGAGGAAGCTCTGACTACATCAGACAATGGATTATTCTACCAAGGAGATGTTGGCTCAGGGGAATTCCAAACGCCTCCCCGCCAAATTAGTAAAGGCTTGTGCCTCCAAACGTGGGATATATGCAAGGAGAAAGGCGATAAGTGCCTCTGTTGTTGAAGACCTGTGATAGACATGAGGAAAGATGTTAATGGAGACGCAGTTGCAGCATACGATGGTCTGAACAAGAGTGTTAAAGAGGAGCGATACCAAAGCCACTAAAGTCAATACAAACAGGCAAAAATATAGGTCGCCTGAGTCAAGCAAGACTCTCGTCAAGCAGACAGCTACAACCTCAACATGCCTGGAATACTGTGGCAGCAGTGGCAGCCATATGTATATGAAACCCAAATCTTATTATTGGCTATTAGCTCTCTCCTTGGAGGAAATAACCACCAAGGCTGATGCCACAAGCTTGTGACTACTCTCGGGGGTTGGGCAGGATTTGTACACAGTAAGAGACTCTGTCACTTATAGAAGAAACACGTAGTTGCGGATTGACATAACCATCCAAGGACATCTGTGTCTATGCTCACAGCTTAGCGTGACACAATAAGTGGTTACTTGCTAAATGACTGTACATCCAATAGCTTTGTGCTTTGTTAATATGACTAAAAAGGGTATCACTGGGAAAAGCTGTTTAATTCCTGAAAGGAAAACAACCTGAACAGACTGGAGTCCAATATGACAACTCCAAAGAAATTTAGACTGTTTTCTTCTCACCCACTTTGCCCCTTTCCCAAAGCCCAGGGAAACAAACTGCGGAAGAGGAGGAATGGTAGAGCTTGTAAGGGCTGTGGAGAGAGAGGGGTGAATCATGAGANTTTCATGCATCTAAAGCCAACACCACGTGGATGAAACTGCTGAGTCTGGCTGCAAGTTCAGGATGGAAACTCTCCTACTTTTAAAAAAAAACCACATTTGTAATTTTTCTCTGCCCAGGACTAGTTGGAGGATTACCTGGGTGTGATCTTGCCCTGAGGTACTGATTCGGTTTGTTTCTTGTAATCTCAGGCCTCTCCTGAATGGCTTTAAAATCTCCTTAGTAAATGAACCTCTCCTTCACAGATGCCTTGGTCGCACCTTTAATCTTCCTAGTGCAGTGTTCCAGATCCAAACTGTATATTTCTGCAGTTCTTTCTGCCCCATCTGCTCTTTTTCATTGTAGATTTGTATAAATGTTCACCATTAAAAGCCACGCCACCATTTTGGACATTAGGCCTGTCCTTGAAAATCCTCTGCCAAGACCATCATATCCATTGCTTTTCAACTTAGTGCAGCAGCAAACATTTGGGCTGTGGGCAAACAGCTGCCAGACTCTATCAAAATATCCCGGTTGCTGCCTAAGTCTTTATTTTCCCCCTGGAACCACTCTTTTGCAGCCATCTTTCTTCCAGGCAGCCACTAGATGGCCCTTTAAGCTCTGCTTACAGTAGTGAACAGCTTTTATAGCCCAAATTTCCAAAGTTTTTCACATTTCTCCAAACATCCAGTTTGTCAGGTTCTTCACAGCCACAGCCCACTCTCTGGTAACAATAACGGTATAGTCAGTTTTCTGTTGCTGTGACGAGCACCATGACCAAGGAACTTGTAAAAGGAAGAGTTTATGTGAGCCTTGACATTTGGCGGTTCCAGGGAATTAAGAGTGCATTGTGGCAGGAGGCGTGGCGGCGGGATCTGGAGCAGCAAACTGAATGTCACATCTCGCAAAGAGTACGGGAAACAAGAGGGCAACTGTATACCACAGAGGCTTGTTAAAACTCACTAAGCCTGCCCCCCGAGTGACAACACTCCCCCAGCATGGCAACAAACCGTCTAATAAACCCCGCCCCTCCAAAAAAAGCGGACCAGCAACTGGAGACAAAGTCTGAATACTTACAGCCTAAAGGGGACACTAATGAAAACCACCACAGGTGCAGTTGTTAGCTGCAATGTGGGTCTCTTCCGGAATCAAACCCAGGTACAAGATTAGCTGATGCACTTATACCATTGAGCCATCTTTCAAGCCCCAACAGAGAACTTTAAAAGTCACTTGCTGATTCAAACCACGACCTTTCATGAGGAAAAGGTACATATTACTTATATGACTTTTAGATGATTTTAAGGTAAGTTGAAAAAAACTTTTTTGAGTTTTTTTATTAAACTTTTTTATTGTGCTTTAAATACATTAAACATCACTCTCATTCCAAGTAGACCCCTCATGTCCCCAATGCCTCCATCAGACTCTACTGCCGTAATTATCCATCTGTACGTCCCATCCCTTTTCATCTTTTGACCCCAGATGTCCTTTTGTGCAATTTCATCAAGTAGAGTCTAGTCAGTAGATCTAAAAATCTTTTTTTTAATTTAAATTATTTTAAAATATTTTTATCATTTCTTTGAGAATTTCTTATAGTGTATTTTGACCATATTCGAGCCCCCCCACCCCATCCCCTATCATGTATTCTGCCATAACGGTCCTGCATCTTTCAGGTTTTTTTTTTTCCTTTTTAGCTATAAGTGATAATCCATAGTATAAGCATCTCGTGCACAACCAATCCACAGACTGTGTTTGCCCAAACCCCCACAGTCCACCATTCAGTGGGGGGGAACAGGTTGTTTGTTCAATCAAATCAAGTTTGACAAATGAGGGTCCCAGACTACATTGCTGTAGTTTTCACCATTCACCCCAAGCGCAGCACTTACATTCTAAATTCTACTAAACCATAACCACGCTCCCGCTTCCGCAGATTGTTCCCTAGGCTTTAGAAAAGGGGCACAGGTTGATGAGAAGTAAAACTGTCCTCCCTCTCCGCTGGAGCTGTTGCTTGGATTCTGGTCAATTCTGGCTGTTTCCTTTCATGGGCTGACATTTGTTCAGGAGTAACCTTTCGATCCTACTAAATGAAGCACAAGCATTATTATATAGGTATGTAAAGAGCACTAGAGTTATGGTAGGTTACTTTGGCATAGACACATATGTTTGATGATATGTTAACCCATGAATTACAATCTTTTTACCCCGGATAGATATGACAGGGCGTACGTGGCTTATAACACTCCTAACCTGTAGAGGATGGAGGCTTGTGGCATCAGCCAGGGGTTATTCCTCCAAGAGAGAGCCAATAGCCAATTAGATTTGGGATATAACAGGCACATGGCTGCCTTCTCTGCACAGTATTTCCAGGCAATGAGGTGTACGGGTGCGGACGGATGGAGTCTTTCCTTCTTTGACTCAGGGAGACCCGTATTTGCTTTATGGTTTAGTGGCCTTTGGTAAACACTCTCTGGGAATTCCAGATGCCATCTGTAAACGTGCATGTGTGGGTCTCAATACAATCCCTCCCATGTTAACGTCAAGTCTTCGACAGCAGGGTCCTTATTATCACCTCTCCTCCTGCAGGTATCCAACTTAAGTATGGCACATCCCCCGTTCCACAGCAATAATCCAGCTCCCATAATTCTCATCAATGCCAGCCCTACCTCCATTTTTCCCTTGCTACACTCTGAGCCCATGTTCCTGAGTTGGCTTGGTCCTGTGCTAATATATAGGAAGACATTAGGAGAAATAGAAAAAAAGACCTACCATGCGCATGGATTGGTAGAATCAATGTCATGAAAATGACAATCATCTCAAAAAGCAATCTAGAGTTTCAATGGCAATGCCAATGAAAGTACCCACAACATTGTTCACAGAGCTATAAAAAATTATCCAAAAATACATATGGAATCACAAAAACCCCCTTTGATAGCCAAAACAATCTTGGCAAAAAATAAAACAGAAACAAAACAAAAAAAAAACCAATCAAGGAGCATAAATAAGCAACAGATCTCAGGTTATGTTGGCAAAGTTTATTAGTTTTTTTAATTAATTTAATAATTAAAATTTTTTATTAATTTATTTATTTCGGTATGTGTATGAATGTCCCCTGTCTGCAGGCAGGTTTGTGAACCTGGGGCATCCATTCTGCAGGGTCAGCAGAAGGGGGGTTCGGATTCCCCTGGAACTGAGAGTTCTCCTGGATTGGATTTAAGGATGGTTCTTGGCTGCTATGTGTGTGCTGGGATCGAACCCGTGTCCTCTGGTAGAGCAGGCCGGTGCGCTCTTAACACTTAGGGCCATCTCTCCACCTAATTATTTTTTAATTATATTTTGTACAAGATTTCAAATCTAGAACCTCCCCTGTCCCCACCCTCTGCCCACCTCACCAGAGCTCATTCAAGTCTGCCAAACATGTTTTCATCTCTTTCTCAGTCTTTGCTCAATATTCCCATGTGGAAGTTTTGACTGTTTTGACAGAAGTTCACGGTTTCAGTCAGTTCTTGGAGGCGTTCTTTCTGTGTTGTTGTTGTGTTGTTGTTCCAATATGCTCACTCCCAACTAATGCGTGGACAGAAGCTCAGGTTGTCCTACACAAGAAATACTTACAACTGGTAATTGGGACTAGCATCCGCCACACATGAGGGAAACCATTCGTCGTTTGTTTTTTTTTTTTTTCTGGGACTTGTGTTAATTCACTCAGCCATGATGTCTTCTAGCTCCACCATTTTCCTGCAAAGCCATGAGGTCATCCTTTCTTTACTGCTGCATAGAAATTTATTGTGGTAAATATACCAACATTTTCTGTATCCACTCATCAAGTTGAAGGGCATTTGGGTTGGTTCGCAGCTCCTTGCTAGGGTTAAGAGAGCTAAATAAACAGGGGGCATGTGCATGTATCTCGGCAGTGGGGTGAGTCTTGTTGGTACATGCCTAGGAGTGGTTGGCTGGGTCAGGTGGCAAAGTTCAATGTTTGCCATCGTCCAAGGGTTCTCCACACTGGCTTTCCATATGTCTGTACAAGTTTACATTCCAACCAGCAGTGGATGAGTGTTCTCCGTTCCCCACAACAACCTCTCCAGCAACTTGGTATCACTTGTTTCTTGATCCGACCAGTCCCTTATTGGAGTAAGATGATTTTTTTTTTTTTTTTTTTTTTTTTTTTTTTTTTTTTTTTGATGTTGAACACTTCTTAAGTATTTCTCAGTCCATCTCTAATTCCTCACTTGTGAAGTCTCTGTTCGGCTTTTTGCTCCATCTACTGAGTGGTCATTTGTTTTCTTCTTTATGGGTTTGTGAGTGTTTTTATTATATATTCTGGAAATCAAAATGCTTTGTCCAGATGTTTTCTGCGTGATATTCCTCCGCACTCTGTAGGATTTCTCTTCACTTCCTTGATGTTTCTTTTGAATGTACAGAAGCTTTTGAGTTAATAAGGTCCCATTTTGTTAATTGCACTTAATTCTTGCACAGCTGCCTGTCTGAATTAAGGGGGAATCCTTTGCCTAGTCTTTGTAGTCTGCTTGGCCAAGTTTTTCTCTATTTCCTTCTATCGCCTTCCGAGTTTAGGGTTTCGAGTTGAGGTCTTTAATCCATCCTGAGTTGAGCGTTGTATAGGGTGAGAGTATGGGTTTTCGTTTCATTCTTCCCAGTTGTGAATAGAAGTTTTGCTAAACCATTTTCTGAAGATTCTGTCTTTTCTTCCATTGAATCTTTTTGGGCCCCTTCTCAAAGATGAGTGGCTGAAATGGTATGTGGTCAAGTTTGGATATTCAGTTATGTTCATTAGTCACAGTCTGTTTTTTGTGCAAGTACCAGACTGTTTTTATGACTATAGCCTGTAGTATAGTTTGAAAATCTGGTATAGAGATCCCCAACCTTGTTGTTTGCGCTTTCACTCAACCTCAGGGTTGGCTTTTTGACTGATTTGGGTCCTTATTTTGTTATTTCAAATGAAATGCATGGACTTTTTTTTCCACGCCTGTGGAAGAAACTCTTTGGGGATTTTAAATTGGGATCGTGTTAAAATATTATACAAGAGTTGTTTTTTGGGTAGAAGGACATTTTAATTATTTTTTTTTCTTTTTTTTTTTTTTTTTCCTTTTTTTTTTCTTTTTTTCCTCTTTTTTTTTTTTTTTTTTAGGCTCAACGTGTTTTAATTCCCTGAGTTGTATCACATATGCTTTTTCAGGTCTCACTACAGGTGGGGCATTCAAGGCCAGCAACGTACTTTTTTTTTTTTTTTTTTTTGTGTGTTTGGGAAGTGTTTGTAAGTTTTTTTTTACAAGAAATTGATTTATTTATGTTTAACAAATCTAGACCCATGTTCCCGCTCATTTCCCCCCCCCCACCGGAGCTCCGTGCATTCTGCCAAACAAAGCTTTCCATCTCTTAGTCTTTTCTCAATATTTTTCCATGGGGAAGTTGACTGTTTTGAGCAGAAGTTCACTGTTTCGTCAGTTCTTTTGAATGAGTATTTCTGTTGTTGTTGTTGTTTCCAAATGCATCACTCCCAAACTGTTTTGAACAAAAGCTCAGGGGGCCCTAACAAAATACTTACAACTGGGTAATTGGCACTAGCCATCCACAGATGAAGTGATACCAATGCATCATTTGTTTTTCTTGGACTGTGTTATTCACTCGCATGATGTCCTCTAGCTCCCAGCCATTTTCCTGCAGAAGCTCGTGATTCGTGGAGTCCAAAATGACAACTCCAAAGAAATTAGACTGTTTTCTTCTCACCCACTTGTGCCCCTTTCCCAAAGCCCAGGGAACAAACTGCGGAAGAGGAGGCGTGGTAGATTGTAAGGGCTGTGGAGAGATAGGGGTGAATCATGAGACTACATGAATATAGTCTGGACTCCTGACTGATCAACATGTCTGTGCATACAAGCTTCTCCAACTGGTCTATGGGAACCTTGGGTTGTTCAAAATTTGGACATAGATACTTGCAAAATGCACCAATTTCCTGATTGTATGACATAATGAGTGACATCAATGCTATCTGCAAACAACTATGTCATTGTATTGTAGAATCCCTTAAAAAATAAATTAATTAAAAAAAAAAGAGTGCTGACCGCTCTTGCAGAGGACCCGGGTTCGATCCCCAGCACCCTCATTGCGGCCAAGAACCATCTGAAACTCCAATTCCAGGAGAACTCCAATTCCAGGGGAATTCGACACCCTCTTCTGACATCCACAGCATTGCACAACACAGGTGCACAAACCTGCATGCAGACAGTACATTCATACACATACAGAAATAAATAAAATTAATTTAAAATTTTTAAAAATTAATTAATTAATTAATTAATTAAAAAATAACTATAACTTTGCAATATAACCTGAGATCTGTTATGATTACTCCCCCTGCATTGGTTTTTTGTTTTGTTTTTGTTTTATTTTATTTTTTTCCCAAGATTATTTTGGCTATCCAGGGGGGTTTGTGATTCCATATGTATTTTTGGATAATTTTTTATAACTCTGTGAAAAATGTGTGGGTACTTTCATTGGCATTGCATTGAAACTCTAGATTGCTTTTGGAGAAGATTGTCATTTTCATGACATTGATTCTATCAATCCATGAGCATGGTAGATTTTTTTCTATTTCCTAATGTCTTCCTCTATATCAGGCACAGGACCAATGCCAACTCAGACAGGGTCTCGGAGTGACCTGTAGGCTGGCTCTGGACTGAGAATTACTGGGAGCTGATTATTGCTGGCAAGGGGGAGTATGCCATACTTAAGATTTGTAGATCTACTGACTAGACTCTAGTTGATGAAACTGCACAGAGGGACATCTGGTCTCAAAAGATTGAAAGGATGGGACTTAACATGGATGATGTACTGCAAGAGTTCTGATGGAGGGTTGGGGACATGAGAGGTCCTAATTTGAATGAGAGCGATTGTAATGTATAAAAGCACAATAAAAAAGCTTAATAAAATAAAACTAAAAAAAAGTTTTTTTCAACTTACCTTAAAATCATCTAAAAGTCATATAAGTAATATGTACCTTTTCCTCATGAAAGGTAGTGGTTTGAATCAGCAAGTGACTTTTAAAGTTCTCTGTTGGGGCTTGAGAGATGGCTCAGTGGATAAGAGCATCAGCTAATCTTGTACCTGGGTTTGATTCCGAGTACCCACATTGCAGCTAACAACTGCCCTTAACTCCAGTTCCAGGGGAATCCAAAGTCCTCTTCTGACCACTGCAGGGACTGCACAACATGGGTGCATGGACAGACATGCAGACAATACATTCTCACACAGAAAATAAAAATTTTAAATATACATTTCTCTGTTAATAAACATTTCAAATGCCTTACCTAATGCAAAGCATTATCTGAAGGAAGGACATCTTTTAACCTGTAAGTTTATTATTATGACAATATTTCCAAATCCATATGTGACTCCATGTCACAAAGAATATAATATTACTCCAGTCTACCCACCCCCACGCTGTCCCCCTGATAGCTGCTCCAATTCATCTGCATCAGATCTCTGGACTAGCTTAATAACCCACTGGTAAATCTCTAGAATAGTTTCCAAAATCCCTCCACAGCCAGTCCCGTCCTCTTTTTCCCATGGCTCCTCATCTGCTTGACAAAGACTGGCCATCCTAAGACCCTGGTAAGTCATGTCCTAGCCAATCCTTCTCTAGTCCATTCCCCTGCTGCTTGGACACCTCCAATCTACCCTGACCAGCCTGCCTACCACCCAGACAGGCCTACTACCATGAAAGAACCAGAAGAACATACCAACTAATTCTTCATACCATAGCAAAAAGTAACAGAGCTACACCAACAATAAAAACAGAACAAACATTCAACTGAACAAAGGGAGAATAGAATTTCCTATCAGACACACAACCAACAAAACCATCCACATGCCCAAACAGCAATGCAAAATCACAAATAGGGGCTGGAGAGATGGCTTAGCCTTTAAGAGCACTGACTGCTCTTGCAGAGGACCTGGGCTCGTTTCCCAGCCCCCACATGGCAGCTAAGAACTGTCTTTAACTCCAGTTCCAGGGGAATCTGACGCCCTCTTCTGACCTCTGCGGCATTGCACGACACGGGTGCACCAACCTACATGCAGTCAGTACACTCGTACACATTAAAAAATAAAATCACAAATAGTATGAAAAACCAAGAGACTATGTCACTGACAAAACCCACCGATCCTACAGAAGCATACTACAATGAGAATCACCCTGAGGAGCCTCACAACACAGAATTTAAAAGAACAATCATAACCATGAACAAAGAACTTAAAGAAATAAAGGAAACACAAAGAACTCAAAGATGATAGGCATAAAGTTGTGATGGAAGCTCAAAAGAAAATACAAATAAGTGGCGGAATGAAATAAGAAAAACAATTTTGACTTGAAAAGTGAGTTTACAAAAGACAGAATTGGGGAGCAAAACCCAAACAGAAATGAAGATGAAATTGAAAAACTCAGTGAAACACAATAGAAGAGCCAAGCATGAGTACAAGCAATTTTAACCACGTGATTGACACAGGTGCCAAAACACACAATAGAGGAAAGGCAGCATCTTAAATAAATTGTGCTAGCAGGACTGGACCTCCACTGACAGAAGAATAAAATTGGGCCCTTGCCACTCGAACTGCACTAAGTCAACTACAAACTGATCAATGCAAAAACCTAAAATTCTGAATCTGCTGGAAGAAAATATAGGCAGTATCCTACAGGATAAAAGTGTAGGAAGAACTTTCTCAATCAGGCACCAGTTGCTCAGGCAATAAGGTCAATAATCAATGAGGAGAATATCATTAAAGTAAAAGTTTCTCTATAGCAAAAGAAACAACAAAGGAAGTAAAAAGTAAACCCACTGAGTGGGAGAAAATCTTTACCTGCTACACATCTGACAGAAGATTAAAATCCAGAATACAAAAAGTTCTGAAAAAAAAAACAATAAGAAAATAAACAACCCAATGAAAAGATGGGCTAGAGACATAAAAATGTCATAAATGAAATAATAAAAATGGCTAGGAAATACCTTAAAAAATGCCCACCATCCATACTAATTAAAGAAATGCAGATAAAAACAACTATAAGATTCTATATTCTCCCAGTCAGACTAGCTAAGATCTAGAGAATGAAAGATACTAAATGCTGACCAGGATGTGGAGAAAGGGGAATGCTCACTCACAGCTGGTGGGAATGCAATTCTTGCAACTACTATGGAAAGTAGTCTGACGATCTCTCAAAAAATATAAATTAATCTACCATATGATCCAGTTATACCACTCCATGCAGTTCTCTTCACAATAGCTAAGAAAGGGAATCAAACTAAATGTGTCTCAACTGATTAACTATAGGAAGAGAAAGGCCACCTGTGGCTACGTTGTGCTTAGTTGCCTGCCTGTCTTTTGCACCTGAATCTGCCCCTAGGTAAAACTGGCTCATAGGCTTTTATCAACAAACTGAGTGATACAGAGCATGAGGCAAAGATCTTCAAGCATCAATCTGCTTATTTAAGGGAAGTACTACAAACAATAAATGGATGCTTCTTTACCATCAGACCAGCGTCCCCAGTCCATTAATATCTCCCTGTGTGTAAATTAAGCCCATCAGGCTTAGGGCTGTGTGTGAGTGCTAGCAGGAATTGGCTGGAAAAGGCTCCTTCTGAAAGACCACCAGCCTGGGAAATGTGATTCGAGTTGCCAGCTGCGTCTTGTCTGGACAGAGGCTGGCAGTGAGCCACTAGTCCTGGATATCGGTCTACGGTATGTTCAAGTCCCCGGCAGGGCAGTGGCTCACACCCTAAGACCAAGGGTCTGAACTAGGCAAATAGCTAGGCCAGACTGGGCTGAGGGGCAGAATTCCCCCATGGCCATCTGACATCCTTACCTCCACTCCCAGGAGGAAGCTGCTGACTTCCTCTTTCCCTCCTCCCTTTTGTCCCCTTTGAACCTACAGACACAGTGCTAACACAATTAATGGATAATGAAAATGTGGTACATTTACTCAGTGTAGTTCTACTCAGTAGCAAGATGAAATTTTGAAATGTGCAGGTACATGGGTGGAGACTGTGTTACATTAAGAGAAGTAACACAAATGCAGAAAAGCAAAAGACGTATATTCTCCCTCACTAGTGGATTGTAGCACCAATCCCTTATATGTGAGTATATATCCTGATGTAACAGCAGGAGCCAGAAACATGGAAAGGATGGACACAGAAAAAGGGAAAGAGCCTGAAACACAGGAATGGTAAGGGAACAGATATTACCAGGATGGAGGTAGAGAAAGTGGGAGAGTTTGAGTGAGAGGGGAGGAAGGAGGGAAGTACAAGGGACCATAGTGGTGGGAGAAGGGAACTCAGAGGAGGAAGATGGTAGGAGATGGGTATAATAGGGAGGAGTGTGGGGATAATTGGGGCACTCNGATGGGAGGAGAGGAGGGTGGTTGGATGAGCAGAGAGAGGAGAGATGAATGGAGATTGGGGGGACTAGAGAAGCCAGAAGAAAATGGTTTGACTCAGAACCCCCCTGAGAAATACACATACAGTGTCTGAACATGAGTGCAAGTGTTTACCTGGGGGCTGTATGGCAAGGAGCACAGTACCAGAGAGGAGAGACCTCCCTTACAGGTGTTTGTCAGGGTAGACTCTCAAAGTAACACAGAGCTCCTGGTTATATCCAAGAACTAGAAGATAAGACTCTACTCCTGGAGACAGGACATATTTTGGCATAGGACTTAGAGTAATAGAGCAGCACTGACCAGGAAGCCTTCTATCTGAAGTCTAGCTCTCATAATACTAGAGGATACTAGGCAACATACTAAAGGAGAAAATCAGTGGTCCAACCCATCCATAAGGCCTAATCACTATAACAACTGGCACAGCAAACTATCAGTGTATTACTGGAACTGTTGTCTGAGGGGTACTCAGCAGCTATTTGATTGAACCTGAAGCCCTCTCAGTGGGAAGGAACTCATAGTTGGCACTGTAAGCACAGCCAAATACAAATGACTGGAGGCATCATGTATTCTAGAGAAAACCCTATCTCTGTTATACACATGTCATCTATCTAGATGACAAATGAAATTTCTGAACATATGCTAAATATGGACTCTTAAATTTTGGGGGGGAGGGGAATTTTTTCTTAACTTTTTATTGAGTTTTTGTGCATTTCATACAACCATTCCCAATCAAATTTATACCTGTTTCCCCATTCATACCCCCCACCAGAGCTCATGCATTCTGCCATACATGTTGTCCTGTCTTGCATCTTTTGATTAGACTTCTTTAACTTTTTTATGTAGTTTACTATTTTGGATAGTTCTTTGAACAAGTTGTTATTGTTGTTGTCATTTTTCCATTTAATTTTATTACTCCAAAATATGCATATTATACATTCCACACATATACCAAAATGGCTGAAAATAAACTATAGGTTAATGCCAAAACTCATTTCGGGTTCACTAAATGTGGATCCTTATTTTTACAGACAACACCACACACTACTCAATCCAGAGTTGGTCCATGAACACAGAGGGAAAAGAGCTTTCCGGCCACTGGAACCTTCATATGGGAACTTGAATCAATGATGCAATCAAATGCAAGACCCGTGCTGACTCAACAGTCATGGTCCAGAGTGGAGCAAGGGAAATGGGGTCTGGCCAGCCCTACCCTGGAAACTGATTACTAGTAGGTGAGGGAGAGTAGACCTTACTTACAATCTCTAGATAGGCTGAATAGACTCCAGTGGATGAATTTGCAGTGCAGGACATCTGGGTACAAGTGTTTGAGATGCTAGGACTTAACCTGTATGTAGGAAGGCTTGATGTCCAGAAAGCAAGGGGCAGCATGGGGGGTCATGGATGGTAGAGAGCATCTAAATACAATAAGAGCTGTTGTATGAAATGTACAAAATCTCAGTAAAATATATTTTATAAAAGAAGATAATGTTGCATAATATGTTGATTGGTAATATTTCCCACAAATAATACAGTTTAGAGCCTATATTTCTTTTCCTAATAAAAATTCTGTCATTGTGAATCATGTCCAGATCTGCCATCTGTACCACAACAGTTTGTCCAGTAGCAATCAGTTAAAATAACACCAATATCTTGCATCCTCCGAGGGGAAAAATGTTTCTTTAGACTCCAGTAGAGGCCTCATGTGTTGGTATTGGAGGTCATAAATAAATAATTTAGTCCTGAATAATTATCATGATGTACCTTTTCTCTGAACTTTTACTGAGAGAAAAGATTACTCCATCTCAGGACCTAGGATGTGTGATCACGTAGGAACGTCCCTAGCTCCATAAGCACTGATCAATGTATTTTACTGAAGTATTCATTTTTATGGAAACAGCAAGCTTAGATGGAGTGCAGTTTTAAACGGCACCAGACCCCAAGTAATAAGAAGCTCTGTAATGTATGTTGGCATTCAGCTTGATGGTTTCCTGTCCCCTTCTCTCTATGGTTCTCTTCCCTTTTTATAAACAGAAAAATCAGACTAACATGGAGCTCCATTAACTGGGTGAAAAGAGGTCAAAGTTTGACAACTAAGTAATACATATCTCAGCTTTGGTTTTAATAAATAAATCCGGGGCTGGAGAGATGGCCTAGCGGTTAAGAGCGCCGACCGCTCTTACAGAGGACCCGGGTTCGATCCCCAGCACCCACATGGCGGCTGAGAACCGTCTGAAACTCCAATTCCAGGAGAACTCCAGTTCCAGGGGAATCCGAGACCCGCTTCTGACCTCCGCGGCATTGCACGACACGAGTGCACAAACCTGCATGCAGACAGTACATTCATACACATACAGAAATAAATAAAATTAATAAAAAAATAAAAATAAATAAATCCATCATGAAGGCAATAGTGAATTTATTGATGAATGTGATTGTTAAGAGAAGTTGAAACTTAGAATGAAGTAGTGTCTGATCTGGGTCTTACCCCAAGGCTTGAATTTAATCTGATATTTCTGCTACCTCTTTTTTTAACCCATGAAAATATCTGTGATGCTCTGTGAATGATTTGTACATTTGAATGGAACTATAGTTCCCATGTTAATCATGAAGCTACACACAGCTGTTTTCTCTTGTCTCTAGCTCTGTGGAACATTCCTCCAAAGGGAAGAAATTGTTGCTGTGAAAGCACCAACTTGGTTAAGGTGAACATGGCATATGTCCACTCTGTGTTTACATATGATGATATTTTTTCATGGATTCCTACAGGACATTCCTATAGGCTCTGAGAAATCAGAAGTAAAACCAATTGTCCATGAATCTTACATACAAATGCAAATATAAAACGTCCTCTCAGAAACTCAAACTTCACATCAGAGGGCATTTAACTGGAATGATAAATACATTACATCTATGACTTATAATGCTACGACTATCAAAGTTTTCTCTAATTCTATTGTATTTGTGTTTCTATGTGGGTTTATGTTTGTATGTGAATGCTCATGTGTATGCAGGTGCAGGTGTGTGTGTGTGTGTGTGTGTGTGTGTGTGTTGTTGTTGTTGTTGTTGTTGTTGTACATGGGGAGACCAGCAGTGAAGCCTGGCTATCCTTCCCAGGCACTGTCCACCTTCTTTAACATTTGACACAATCTGACACTGCCCTGAAATTCAACAAGTAAAATAGAGCAGGTAGCCAGCAAGAAACAGGGATATGTCTGCCCACACCTCCCCACCCTCCCAACACACAACACAGACCTAGCTGCATTTTAATGTGGATTCTGGTGATTGAGCTAAGGTCCTCATGCTCTCAAGGCAAGCAATCCACTGAGGCAAGCACTCTACTAACAGAGCTATCTCCTCAGCTCAATTTTCCATAATTTTACAAAGTACACATTGAAAACACATAAAACCATCAATATCTGTTTCCTCACTACAAATACAGTGGTCTATAGTCCTAATGTGCTCAGATGACAATGATGAGTTTTGGAGACATTAACAAACTACTCTATGCCATGAAGCAGAGGTGACAGGATAAACATTAAATTAGGAAACTCTGTATAACGTGCACTTAACTCATTTATTTTTGCCAGACATCAGGTCTTAAGCAGTAATTGAAAGTTCTTGGCTTCAGGAATGAATGTTTGAATAATGAGCATGGTCTTAAGTAGGAAGAGATCCAAGGTATAGTTTATCTCTATTTGAAAATATGTGGGATAAAACAAACATGGAGGATTGCAGAAAGCTGCGTGAATACCCAGGACTGACAAATAGAGACATGTGACTGTGTGTCTGTCTACTCTTTCTGTAGCCCTACCCTGTAATCTGCAGCTATTATTAATACAGTGGGTTCAGCTGGTAAAAACACTGCTCTGATTTGTGATGTACCAGGAATACAAAGAAGAGAGAGATGGAGAGACACAAAATGAAATGAGACACAGAGACAGAGACAGAGAAAGGGGTCCACTACTCAGGTAAGAGAAAGTGAAATCATTCATTGGTTCTCAAAAAACAATATGCCAGGATAAAATTAAATAACATGCCCTGCATTTGTACTCATAAGAGCATATTGAAGGACAGTTTTCTAAGTGACAGTCTACTACAGATTACATAATAACGTGCTATTTCATTTCTTGTAAGGTAACAATAATAAGCCAAGTGTGGTAGGACACGCCTGAAATCCAACCACTTGAGAACTGCACACAGGAAGATCAGGAGCTGAGGGTCATCCTCAGACACTAGCAGGTTTAAGGCCACAATAGACATCTCAAAAAAGCTGCCCTCCTGGGGCTGGAGAGATGGTTCAGTGGTTAAGAGCAC
>VZQC01007972.1:3742544-3765978 GCA_009823505.1 Rhizomys pruinosus
TTTTTCCAATTTTGTGAAGAATGTCATGGGGATTTTGATTGGGATTGTACTGAATCTATAAATTGCTTTCGGTAGGATGGCTCTTTTCACAATATCAATTACTTCAATCCCTGAGCATGGGAGAGCCTTCCATCTAATGTTTTCTTCCTCAATCTCTTTCTTTAAAGGTTTAACATTTTCATTTCAGAGGCCTTTAATGTGTTTGATCAGTTTTATTCCAAGATTTTGGGAGGAGGCTATTGTGAATGGGAGGGTTTCCATGTACTCATTCTCCAATTGCTTGTTTTTGGTATATGAAAAGGGTAGTGTTTTGTAGATTAGCACTTGACTGAAAGTTGTAGTCATTTCTTTAGGAGTTTTCTGGTGGAATTTTTGGCATCCCTTAGGTATAATATCATTTTCAAGAAGGGATAGTTTGACTACTTCTTTTCCAATTAGTGCTTTAAATTCCTTCTCTTGTCCTATTGCTCTAGGAAGATTTTCAAGGACTTTATTAAGAAGGAGTGGAGATAATGGACACTCCTGCAGGGTTCCTGAATTTAAGGGGAATGCTTCCAGCCTGCAGGTTTTTTGTATATAGCTTTAATTATGTTGCAGTCGGTTACCTCTAGTCCAGTTCACTGTGGGACATTTCACGTTGGATTTCATCAAGGGCATATACTGGATCTGTTGAGATGTCCAGGTAATTTTGTCTTTGAGTCAATATATATGATCTATGACATTTGTTAACTTATGTATATTGAGCCATTCCTGCATCACTGCAATAAGGCTGATTTGATCATGGTGGATAATCTTTTTATTTTATTTTATGTGTATGAATGTACTTGCATGTAGTTTGGGCACCCATGTCATGCAATGTTGCAGAGGTCAGAAGAGGGCGTCGGATTCCCATGGAACTGGAGTTAAAGACAGTTCTCAGCTTCCATGTGGGTGCTGGGGATCGAACCAGGTCCTCTGCAAGAGCAGTCAGCGCTCTTAACTGCCAGGCCCTCTATCCAGCCCCAGATAATCTTTTTTAATGTGTGCCTTTATGTGGTTTTCAAGTATTTCTTGAGAATTTTTGAATATAGAATGAGTCTATATTCATTAATGTTATGGGTCTCATATATATTTTTTGGTGTTTAGAGACAATTTCCTCCTGTAGCCCCACCTGGACTGGAACTCGCTATGTAGACCAAGAGGACCTTGAACTCACAGAGATCTGCCTGCCTCTGTCCTCCTAATGCTGGGATTAAAGGCATGTGCCACCACACCCAGCATATATTTTTATTTTACCATAGTATTTTTACCTGGTTTTGATATGAAAGTGATGATGGATTCATAGAATTAACTTTGGAGTTCTCCCTGTTTTCTATCTTTTTTAATAATTTAAGTAATATTGATTGTAGATCCTCTTTAAATGTCTGGTAGAATTCTGCCATAAATCCATTTGAGCCTGGTGTCTTTAGTTGGGAGGGTTTGTATTATTGTTTCAATTTCCTTGTACGTTATGTGTCTGTTTAAGCTGTTGATCTCTTCTTGGTTTAGCTTTGGTGAATCCCATGATTTCAGATAATCATCCATTTCTTTTAGGTTTGGAAATTTAATGGACTATAGACTTTAAAGTATTCCCTCTCAATATTCTGCATCCTTCTGAAGATTTTTGTGATGTTTCCCATTTTACCTCTAATTTTATTTATTTAATGCTGTTCTTTTCTCCTTTTGGTTAATTGGACTAAGGGCCTGTCTATCTTCTTATTTTTCAAAGAACCAGCTCTTTGATTCACTGATGATTTGTACTATTTTCTTTGTTTCTCGTTCATTAATTTTTGCTCTGATGTTTGTTATCTCTTCTTGCCTTCTGGTTCTGGGTTTCTTTTGTTGGTGACTTCCATTTTTTAGCCAATTTTTATTGAAGCTCTGTGCATTTCATACAAAATTTCAAATCTAATCTAAAACCATGCCCCTTCCTGCCCCCCCGCCCCACCAGAGCTCATGCATTCTGCCAAACATGTTTTTCATCTTTTTGTCAGTCTCACTCAAATTTTCGATGCAGAAGTTTACTATTCTAAGAGGGTCACTGATTCATTCTGTTCCTTGACCCAGTCTTTGTTGTTGTTGTTGTTGTTGTTGTTACTGTTGTTATTCCTTCCAATTATACATCACTCAAAAGTATGCACACCTGCATGCCACATATATCATAGGTTTAACATCTTCATCTTATGAATTTTTTTCTTTATAAGGTTGAACGATGTCATGTTTGAAGGCTTCTCCTTGGCAAGCCCAAACCACCATCAGTTCTGCCCCTGTGCTCCACACTAGGGGTTTCCCTTCCCATGGTCACCAAATGAGGTCCAGAAAGCACTGCAGCCTGTCTTGCTCTTCCTGTACTGGTCTCCATGATACAGCCTGGGTAGTCCAGCAATACACTGAAGAGGCTGAAACCCCAGTAGTAGCTCAGTCCACAAGTTGGATGTCTCAGCAGTCCCCATCTGGCACTGAAGTTTTGGAGGATTCTTACAGAGACATGAGTCTTCAGTCCATATTGGGAGGTTGAAAAGTTATGGCTTCTCATGTCTTTGAAGGATAACAAAATCAGTGGAAGGCACAGGGAGCTGCACTTGCAAGGAAGACAGGCAAACAACAGTGCTCTTTTTTTTTTTCCTTTTGTCTTTTTACTAAGATCTCAAGTTTTATGACTGAAGTATAATTCCTCAGGAATTAGTATTTATTTATTTCTGGTTACACTTTCCTTTTGGATGTTTAAGGACACACAGTTAGCCCAGATTAAGGAAGGCTTTTGTTTTCTCAAGGTCAATTGAGGATCTGGTCCTCAAGGGTCACTCAGGGTTTTTTCGGGGAGGGAGCACCTGGCTCATTTTGCCTTCTCAATCAACAGTTCTATCCACTTGGGGACAAAGTTAGGTCTTGCTAGACCAGGCTTCCTTTTTTGAAGCAAGAGCAGACTTTCCTCTTTAAAGACTGGACACTGGTTGAAGTCCTATTAGTGGATCTCAAAGATCTCCCTGTACAGGACGACTGGTGACTCACATTTGCAGGACATTTCAAGAGATGCCCCCATGTTGTTGACTTTCAAGAGTCTTGATTTGTAATGTTAAATCATTTATTTGTATTCGTTCTGAGTTTTTAATGTAAACAGTTAAAGCAATAAACTTTCTTCTCAGGGCTTCTGTTGTTTTGTATTGTCCTTTACGTTTAATTCCAGGAATCGTTTTCTTTCTTTTTTACTTTCTCCTTTGACCCACTCATAATTCAGGAGCATGTTGTTTAATCTCCCTGAGGTTGTGTAGTTACTAGGGCTCATCCTGGTAGATTTTAAGCTTTACTGCATTGTAATCTGGTAGAATGCATTGGATTATTTCATTTTTTGTATTTATTGAGGGGGGTTTTGTGCCCTAGTTTTGTGGTCAATCTTGGAGAAAGTTCCTTCTGATGCTGAATAGAAAGTATATTCTTCATTGCTTGGATATTCTGTAGAAGTCTGTTTAGTCTTTGTTTCCTTGTCCTGTCTAATGGAGACAGTGAGCTATCGAAATCCCATACTACTAGTGAGTTGTGATTAATATGTGTCTCAAAGTCCTGTTTTCAGGAAGTTTGGTGCACCAGAGTTTGGCGGCTACATGTTCATGATTGTAATTTATTGCTCCTTTGATAAGAATGAAGTAGCCATCTTTATCACTTCTGATTATTTTTAATTTTAAGTCTAATTTTTTAGATATTTGAATTGTAACTCCTGTTTGATTCTTAGCACCATTTTTGCTTGAAATATTGTTTTCCATTCTCTCACCTTAAGGTAGTACCTTTGCTTGAAGGTAAGATGAGTTTCGTGGTGACAACAAAAAGATTGATTTTGTTTCTCAATTCATTCAACTAGCCTGTGACTTTTGGCTTGGAGTTTAGTCCATTGATATTTAAAGTTATTATTTAAGGACTTGTATTGGTTCCCATCATTTTAATTTCTGTTTTCATTGTTAGTCTAACTTTGTGTTTCCACAGTTATAACTTTGTTTTGTTTTTCTTTCTGTTGCCCCTTGGGTATAGCCCTTCCTTTCCTCACCTCTTTGTAATACTTCAAGTATTCTGTGAAAGGCTGACTTTCTGAACAAGATTTGTTTCAACCTATCTGTCATGGAAGATTTCTCTTTTCCTTTCAAGTATACTATCAATTTTTCTGGGTAAGGTCTTCTATCCTGGTGGATATGCATTTATTTCATCATGTACTAGAGCTCACTAAGGCCACTCTGTGAGTTGGTCACCACCATGGCTAGTGACTTCAACAGAGGAAGGAAACTGTGATCTGGTCTCCATCTTGGTTGATAATATTACCAATATGGGTGCAGCATGTGGCTTGGTAACCAACTTGGACAGTAACATTTTCAAAATGGTGTGATCCATGTGACCTTGCCACCATCTTAATTCAACCACATGGCAAAATTCGAAATAACCACACCCATAAACTTATTGATGCTATTGAATTCTAGGGGGGTCAAGAAAATCTGGGAACTCCCTGGACGGCAGAAATTTAATCATATATCTAATCCTCTTGAAATTTGTTTTGCCTTTCATGATAAGCCTGTTTTTTCTTTCTCTGATACTCAGTTGTTCTTTTAATTGCTTTTGTTCCTGCCCCATCATGCCCTGGGTATCTCTGCTTTTCACTTTCCAGTTACAATGCCATTGGTAGACTAAAGGAGAATATTTTGATATCATCGCTTTCCAAGTTCTTTTAGAAACCATTGTTTTCTGTATTCCTTTCTGAATGGTTTTCAATGTTCCTATTTTGACTGCTTTAAATTTTACAGTCATATTTTATTCTGATCAGAATCTTCAACACGGTGTCAAGCATTTTTTTATAAACTTGTTTGTCAGAACATTGTGTCTAAGGACAGTATTATTGTATTGGACTGCTGTGCATGTGTAGGCTTATGTTTAATACTAAGGGGAAAAAAACTCATGTACAGATTTAATGCAATACCAAACAAAATCCCCAAGAGCTTCTTCACAGGCTTGGAAAAATAATTCTCAATTTCATTTGGAAAAACAAAAGACCCAGAATAGCCAAAGCAACTCTGAGCGAAAACAGCAATACAGGGGGGGATTGCTATACCAGACATCAAACTATACTACAGGACTATAGTCATAAAAACAGCTTGGTACTGGCACAAAAACAGACCTGTTGACCAATGTAATAAAACTGAAGATCCAAACCTGAGCACATACAATTTCAGCCACCTCACATTTGACAAGGGGGTCAAGAAGACACAATAGAGGAAAGAAAACATCTTCAGTAACTGGTGTTGGCAAAACTGGATCACCACCTGTAGAAGAATGAAACTAAATGCCTACCTCTTGCCCTGTACAAAAGTAATTCCAGATGGATCAAAGACCTCAACGTGAAACCCAAAGCTCTGGAGGTGATAGAAGAAAAACTGGGCAGCAGACTGCAAGACAAAGGCATAGGAAAATACTTACTAAATCAGACAGCAGCTGTACAAGAAATAAGACTGACAATTGACAAATGGGACCTCATGAAACTCAAAAGCTTCTGTACATCAAAAGAAACAATATGGGAAGTGAAAACTCACAGAGTGGGAGGAAAACTTCACTGCAGATACATCTGACAAAGCATTAATTTCCAGAGTATACAAGCTATTCAAAAAACAAAGAAGAAAGAAAACAAATGAACTACTCAAAAGATGGAGCAAAGAACTGAATAGAGACTTCACAGAGGAGGAATTAGAGATGCCTGAGAAACATCTTGAAAACTGTTCAATGTCACTAATAATTAGGGAAATGCAAATTAAGATCACTCTAAGATATCATCTCACTCCAATAAGACTGGCCAGGATCAAGAAAACAAACAATATCAAGAGCTGGAGAGGTTGTGGGGAAAGGGGAACACTCATCCATTGTGGTGGGAATGTAAACTTGTACAACCACTATGGAAAGCAGTGTGGAGAACACTTGGAAGACTCAAAATGAGCTTGCCATTTGACCAGTCACACCACTCCTGGGAATATACCCACAAGAATCATCTTACTGCAGAAATATATGCACAGCTACATTTATTGCAGCTCTGTTCACAACAGCAAAAAGCTGGAACCAACCCAAATGCCCCTCAACTGACGAGTGGATAGAGAAAATATGGTACGTGTACACAATGGAGTTCTATGCAGCGGTAAAGAAAGACAACATCATGAACTTTGCAGGGAAATGGATGGTGCTAGAAGATATTATATAAAGTGAAGTAACACAGTCCCAGAAAAACAAATGATGAATGGTATCCCATCTGCAGATGCTACCGCCAATAACCCAGTTGTAAATATTTCTCGTGGAGAGGGATGTATATTAAAAGCACAACAAGAGAAAGACTCATCAGAAAACTGACTGAAATGGTGAATCAGGAGAGGTGGGGGGAGCAGGAGAGTGACACAGATCTATATTTGATTAATTTATATTTAATTGACATGAGTTCAACAAGTATCCAATTTTGCTCAGACTCTGCTTACAGGTTACATGGTGTTTTAGGACTTAGTAAAAGTAAATATGTGTACATTAAACAACATTGGTTTAAAGGTTATGATAAAAATGGTAATGCACATTAGTTAATTGGAAATATAAATTGTCATCCACATTTGTTTTACTTAAAATCTGTATAACAATATCTTTGGGATAGGCACATACAAATGTTCTCTATAATTTTTCTGTTGTACAGGATCATCTTGTAGCATTCTCTTTTACCTATAGGATGATTTAACTTAAGAAATTAGGTTTGCTTCCCAAGTTAATGACATACAGTCACTCAAAATAGCTTGGGTGAATCTGATAAAATCTGTACCTTGATTCCTGCCTATAGGTACGTGTACTACAAATGCCTTTTTGAGACTCATGGGTCACAAAACAAAAACCTAAAATAGAAAGGGGGGATACAGATATATATGAAAACTTTTTGTCAAAAATTTTGCAGTTCAACTCTTAAAACTAACTATGGAGAAAGATTTGTATGTTCCCACAGGTCAAAACGTCTCCAACTTAACGGCTGAGAAAGAAAAGACACAGCTTTGCATTGTGTAGGATGTACCAGGAAGTGCCAGCAGAAAGGTTGGCCCATCTGAACATTGAAAGGAAGAAAAGCATCAGACTGCTACAGGCATCAAACCCCTCTGTGGATCCTACTTGTACCAACTATTTATAATGAGTCCTAATGAAACTTACCTTCTAGGTGCCACAAAGTTTTAATATGAAAGACTTTCTTACCTCTCCTTCATAGAAAAAGGAGGAATATGATGATGATGAGGTCGTTCTCTAACTGTAAATTGGAGCCAACTGTTATACAGGTAATCTCTTATAAAACCGCTAAAACTGCCTTCTTTAATTGACCAATAGACATAGAAACTGTGAAAAGGATTATTCTCTATTTAGAACCAAATATAATACTTAAGTCTCCTTAAGCTACACACTTAAGCAAAATATATTAATACAGGAGAGCTCTTATATCAGCAATGGATTAGTCTACCAAGGAGATGTTGGCTAGGAAAGCCAAGCCCCACCCCCTAAAAGGTAAAGGCTTCTTGCCTGTAAAATGGGATACCTGCAAGAAGAGGCGATAAGGCCCTGTTGTTGAAGACCTGATGTAAGCAAGGGAAAGATGTATTGAGACCGCACTTGCAAGTGTACAGTTGGTCTCTGGAATACCAGAGAATGTTACCAAAAGCCACTAAACCAATAAAGCAAATATAGGTCTCCTTGAGTCAAGCAAGACTCCTCTGTCAGCACCAGCTACACCTCACCTGCCTGGAAATACTGTGCAGCAGTGGCAGGCATATGCCTGTATATCCCAAATCTAATTGGCTATTAGCTTTCTCCTTGGAGGAATAACCCATGGCTGATGCCACAAGCTTACGTCCTCTGGCAGTTAGGAGATGTTATAAGCCACAGTAAGACCCTGTCATATTTTACAGAAAAAAATGTAATTCATAGATTAACATTCCATCCAAATATCTGTGTCTACACCAAAGTAACCTACCATAATAATTAGTACTGTTTAAATACCTTTATATCTAATTGCCTGTGCTTCATTATAAGGTATGAAAGGTTATTCCTGGACAAACTGTCAGACCATGAAAGGAAACAGACAGAACTGACCAGAGTCCAAAATGACAGCTCCAGAGAAAGTAGACTGTTTTGCTTCTCATCCACCCGTGCCCATTTTCTAAGCCTAGGGAACAATCTGTGGAAGAGGGGTCATAGTAGAATGTAAGGGCTGTGATTGGGGTGAATAGTGAAACTACAGCAATATAGACTGGACACTTATTTGATCAACTAGATTGAACATACAAGCCCCCCACCTGGATGGCGGGACCCTTGGGCTGTGTGGGTTTGTGCACAACTGTTTGCAAATTGGTTTTACATGAAGGATGCTTGTACTCATAAATTATTACTTATTGTTAAAAAATGAAAAAAACTAAAAAGTAATAGAAAAATAATAATAAAAATAATAATTTACTTGATATCAAATTTACTTATTAGGTAAGCAATGTTGTAAGCTAAAATTGTTAAATTATAGCATGATTCCTCTTGCTTAAGGATATAAATTAGTTTTAAAAGATGATTACTTCTGCTTCAGGATGCAATGTATCTCCACTTGTCAATGTGTTTTACATAAAAATTAAAATTTTATCATTAGAGCTTCTTTAGAGCCAACAAATAGGTTTGTCAGGGTCCATATATTTGGCAAGTCTATGTAAAAATATCTCTAAATGTTTAAAAGAAATTGATCATTTAAAACGTGTTTCAAGGATTACAAGGACATCTCACAGTTTCTAATAGTATATTTGAGATTACTGTTTATATATATATATATATATATATATATATATATATACAAATAAATATTAATTGATTAGTACATTTTCACAACAAATTGTAAATTTGGGTGAATTTTATGTCTCATATTAAGAAAATGTTTATAAAAATATAAAATACTGCCAGGTGTGCTGGCGCATTCCTTTAATCCCAGCACTTGGAAGCAGAGGCAAGCAGATCTCTGTGAGTTCAAGGCCAGCCTGATCTATATACTGAGCTCCAGGCCAGATTGGACTAAAGGGAGATCCTGTCTCAAAAATACCAAATATATATATAATATTTTTAATCAAGAAATATTTATATATAAAATTTATAAATAAAAATTAATATGGCTGTAAAATAGAAGGAAGGATGAGCACTTTCAAGCAAGTTTATTGATGGCCTGAGCATAATTATAGTGATACAGGGTTGTTGTTACAATAATTACTTTTGAAGCAAAAAATTTTACCTGTGATGTTAAAACTCTTCAAGTCAGAGTTTATTAAAGAATGTTTGGGTTTTATTAAAGCTTTATCTACATATTACACAGTAATTCAAGGTCCCATACTGGTGTAACTGACCATCTTAGATGCTTCATGACTGTACTAAAGGCCTACACACATCTGGTCAGATGGAGGTAAAGGGACAACTTTTTGCCCCTTGCTCACTAAGGTCCTCTAAGTCCCAGGGGACTATGGGGCCTCTCTCTGAATTTCCTGTAACTGTGATGAGTCACTTGTCCTACTGTTCAGGGAGGCATGGAGACCCCACCAGAAGGTTTCAAACCACTGCCTAGTCTACAAAGAGGAGGGTCAATAGAGAGGAAACTTTCCTGTTTCCATGCGAAGCCACAGTCAAGAAGGCCATCTGACTTATCCTCACATAGATGGAACTGATCAAAGAAAGGCCTAAGGAGCAAGAGGCCCCTCCCAAGCCCAAGCGACCACTGAGGAACAGATCCTTAATCAACCTTAAGTGTAAAAATACATTGGTTTATTTGGGCCAAAAGCATGCTCTTAAACATCCAGCAGAAAAATATAACCAAACTTTAAAAGGATTTGAATATTTCTTTAAGAGTTCAAGGAAGCCCAGCAAGGTGGTGCAGGCCTTTAATCATAGCACTCAGGAGGCAGAGGTAGGAGGATCTTTGTGAGTTCAAGTCCAGCCTGGCCTACTGAGTGAGTTCCAGGACAGCTGAGGCTACAGGAAGACAATGTCTCAAAAAGACCAATAAATAAATAAATAAATAAATAAATAAATAAATAAATAGTTCCCAAACATTACACTTCAGTTCATAATAAATGTTATTTAGACAATTTCTCGCTAATGATTTTGTTCTTAATAAGAAAATGTTTCCCAAACCTTGGCCTAGTCAACTCTGCAGCCTACCTACAGCCAAAAGGACAAACCCAGCATTGTTCTTATCTAAAAATTAACTGATGTATAAATCTCTCTCTCTCTCTCTCTCTCTCTCTCTCTCTCTCTCTCTCTCCCCAAATGGAGGGACTCACACTAGGATTCTAGCCACTCCAACAGCTATCAAAGTGACTGAAAAGCAAAATGAGGAGAAACCCAATAGCTTGATGCTTTTCGAAGCCCTCATCAAGAAACTCTGATTTGAACATTTGAAATTCACCCTATTTCTGATTTCTCCTGGCTCCCTGTCTAGAATTTGTGCCAAACTACTCTTGCCTTCACCTCTCCTTCCCCTCTTTGGCCCACAAAGCAACTCAAAGGGAGTATTCTCCTGTCTATCCCTATGTTCCTGGTTATATAACTTTCAGGTATATGCATGCATTCCATGCTCACATATTAAATGTGTATTTTTCAGGGGAAGGTTGAGATAATATGCTTGCCCCTGGCTTTTTGTGCTACCTAAGATTTCTTTATCTCCCTTCTCTCCTCCTGTCTAACCTCCCTCCTTCACCATTTGCTTCAGTACTTTCATGTTCCTCATTTTCTCACACTGATTCTTGTCTCCTATTACCTCCCCTCTCATGAAGTCCTTCTGTCATTTACCACCATGGTTCCCTGAATATCCTCTCCTTATCACTTCCCTCATTTTCCCTATTTCCCCCTTGATAGCATCTATTTCTTCCTATTCCCTTCCCTCAGGATCTTGCTTTCTCTTAAGCTCAGCATTTTTTGTTGATTTGTTTGTTTGATTTTTCACTTCCCTGGCTTCTGATGATACATTAGAAATAGAAGATGTGATACTGAGATTAAATTATTCTAACATAGATCATTCTCAGGGCACTTTTAATATCCTTGTTCCTCAGGCTGTAGATGAAGGGATTCAACAGAGGGGGGACCACAGAGTACATCAAAGAGGGCACAGCACTGTTTCTGGAAGAATCTGAAAGAACTGATCCAATATACACACCAATCCCTGTTCCCAAAAATAGGCAAACCACTGAGAGGTGAGACCCACAAGTGGAGAAGGCTTTATGCCTCCCAGCTGAGGATGGCATTCTCAGAATGGAGGAAACAATTTTATAGTAAGAGAAAACAATCCCTAACATGGGAAACATTCCATACATGACAGCAAGCAAATATTGAACTATGTTATTTATGAAGGTATCAGAGCAGGAAAGAGTAAGGACCTGAGAAGGGTCACAGAAGAAGTTAGCAATTTGGACATCCTTGAAGTTGGTCATCTGTAATGTAACCAAAAGATGCATGTAGAGTTCCACAAAGCTGAAGAAAAAAGACACAAGAACTAAAATGACACAGAAGCGAGGGTTCATGATGATTGAGTAATTCAAAGGATGGCAGATGGCCACAAATCGGTCATAAGCCATCACAGTCAGAAGCATGACATCCATACATCGGAAAATGATAAAAAGAGATATTTGGGTGAGGCAGCCCACACAGGAGATGACTGTGCTTAGAATTTGGATGTTCACAATCAAATTTGGTACTGTGGTAGAGATTGAACCAATATCAGCCCAGGACAAATTGGAGAGGAAGAAATACATGGGGGTGTGGAGGTGGGAGTCAGAGCTAACAGCCAGGATGATGAGCGGGTTCCCAAACACAGAAACCAGGTACATGAACAGGAACACACCAAAGAGAACAGGCTGAAGTATGAGGTAGAATTCTGAGACAAGTGTCAGATTTTGAGATTCTGTATTGCTAGGACACCTTCAAAATACAAAAGAAGATAACAAAAACAAACCAATCAATAACATCATTATGAAGTACAGTGACCAATTCTTCAAAAGAAGATCAATTGATACATACATCAACCTGCTTACATATGTATACATACATGATATGTAAAAACAGTTTATTTTCTGTTTTCTATATTGGCTATCCCTATTTGAGACTACATTGTCGTGAAGGCATGGTTGGAGCAATTTTCTTGCCTGAGGTTCTTGAACACTGTAATTACAAGTGTTTTCCAAAATATCAAGACATTTTTTATACCAGACAGAGAGAAAGAGAGGGAGAGAGAGACTTGGTGTTTGTTTTGGAGGACTTTTTATATTCAGAATGTGTTACTTTGTAATGCTTTCTTTTGTTTTGTTTTGTTTTGCTTACTTGGAGATTGGGTCTTGCTGAACAGCTCATCTATCCTTGAACACAGTATGTATTACAAACTGTTCTCAAAAGAAAAGTCATATAAAAAAGCTGGGCGTGATGACCCATGCCTTTAATCCCAGCACTCAGGAAGCAG
This sequence comes from Rhizomys pruinosus, assembly GCA_009823505.1. Classification (NCBI taxonomy): domain Eukaryota; kingdom Metazoa; phylum Chordata; class Mammalia; order Rodentia; family Spalacidae; genus Rhizomys; species Rhizomys pruinosus. The sequence goes on from VZQC01007972.1 coordinate 3,755,068, forward strand.
AGGCAGTCAGATCTCTGTGAGTTCAAGGCCAGCCTGGTCTACAGAGCAAGCTCCATGCCAGCTTCAACTCAAAGGAGACCCTGTATTAAAAAGCCAAAAAAAAGTCATCATGCTTTGATCTTCCAAGTCCTCTGACTACAAGCATGGACACCATACAATATATAATTTTTACAATTAGAATTAGCAACTGAAATCTTTATAACTCAGATGTATGCATCTTGAGCAATACTTCCCATTCTTCTTCCACAATATACCTCTTTATGAGAGCCTCTCAACTGGACAAAACTAGAAGGCCAAGAACATTACAGGTAATAAATTCATGTTCATAATAATATGCAGTTTAATCATTTCAGAAAAATATAAGGATAAGAAAGATTTTTCCATATTTATGAAAAGAACTTATGTAAATTTCTAAATGATAATAAGAACCAGAAAAATACACCTTGTTGTATTCTAGGACATTGTATACAATCTTTTGTAGCAGATTGTAATTATAGCTGAAATTGCAAAATTTTCTAAGAATTCAAGTTCCTGTTTCATAGTAGAACATCCTGTCATGCTCCTGTCTATATCCTCAACGTCTGTCATCGTTGGACTTGTCCATTTTCATCCTGTGTATTGTCAATTGTTCAAATACTAATAGTCATCTAAAGACATTAAACGTCCTGCTCAAACTATTGGCTTTGAGAGACATTGAATTTTGAGAAGCATAGATAATCAGGTGGACATTTACCATCCCATCAGACCAGGTTAGAGATTACCCTTTTCAGGCCCTGGACACTTCCAAGCAGCTCAGCGGTCCTTGAGGCTCATGTAAGCTTGGCATGGCATGGACTAGTGAGAGTAGTCAGTTTCACAGATTTGCAGAATCTACTGAGTTCTTTACTTCCTTAGCTTAGCAGGGTGCACCATCCTACAAACATTGTGTTGTTTACTGCCTTTAGAACATCCTGTTGTTTATCTTTCTGTAGGCTTTTATCAATAAACTGTGTGATACAGAGCATGAGGCAAGGATCTTCAAGCAGGCCCTGAGAGATGACATCACTCTGCTTATTTAAGGGAACTGCTACTACAAACAATAAATGGATGCTTCTTTACCATCAGACCAGGGTCCCCAGTCCATTAATATCTACATGTTTGTAAGTTAAGCCCATCAGGCTTGGGGATTGTGTGTGAGTGCTACTGGGAATTGGCTGGAAAAGGGTCCTTCTGAATCACCACCAGCCTGGTAACTGTGTATAGAGTTGCCAGCTGGGTCTTGACTGGACAGAGGCTGGCAGTGAGCCACTAGTCCTGGATATCTGTCTAGGGTGTGTTCAAGTTCTTGGCAGGGCAGTGGCTCACACCCTAAGGCCAAGGGTGTGAGCTAGGCAAATATCTTGCCCAGACTGGGCTGTGAGGTGTATTTCCACCATGGCCACCTGACATGCAGCATCCTTATGTCTGTTCCCATGAGGAAGCTTCTGACTTCCTCTTCCCCTCCTCCCTTTTGCCCCCCTTGATCCTGCAGATATGGTGCTAACCGCAATTAATGGATAATGAAAATGTGGTACATTTACACAGTGTAGTTCCACTCAGTAGCAAGATGAAATTTTGAAATGTGCAGGTACATGGGTGGAACTAGAGACTGTGTTATATTAAGAGAAATAACATAAATGCAGAAAAGCAAGAGACGTATATTCTCCCTCATTAGTGGATTGTAACACCAATCCCTTATATGTGAGTATATATCCTGATGCAACAGCAGGAGCCAGAAACATGGAAAGGTTGGGCACAGTAAAAGGGAAAGAAAGAGCCTGAAACAGAGGAATGATAAGGGAACAGATATTACCACGATGGAGGGAGAGAAAGTGGGAGAATTTGAGTGGGAGGCGAGGAAGGAGGGAAGTACAAGGGGCCATAGTGGTGGGGAGAAACGAACTCAGGGGAGGAGGATGGTGAGAGATGAATATTATAGGGAGGAGGGTGGGGATAATTGGGGCACTTGGATGGGAGGAGAGGTGGGTGGTTGGATGAATGGAGAGAGAGGAGAGATGAATGGAGCTTGCAGGGACTAGAGAAGCCAGAAGTAAATGGTGTGACTCAGAAACCTCCTGAGAAATACACATACAGTGTTTGAACATTAGTGCAAGTGTTTACCTGGGGTTTGTTGATGGGTAATAGTTCCCACAAATAATACAGTTTAGAGCCTATATTTCTTTTCCTAATAAAAACTCTGTCATTGTGATTCATGTCCTTTTATTCTTCAGATCTGCCATCTGTACCACAATAGTTTGTCCAGTAGCAATCAGTTTATAACACCAATATCTTGCATCCTGCATGGGGAAAAATGTTTCTTTAGACTTCAGTAGAGGCCTCATGTGCTGGGATTGGAAGTCATAAATAAAAAACTTAGTCCTGAATAATTATCATGATGGATCTCTTCTCTGCACTATTTTTTTTTTTTTTTGGTCTTTTCAAGACAGGGTCTCCCTGTATCCCCAGCTGTCCTGGAACGCACTCTGTAGACAAGGCTGGCCTTGAACTCACAAAGATCTGCATGCCCCCTGCTTCCTGAGCCCTAGGATTAAAGTGCCACCTCACCTAGGTATCTACACTCTTACTGACAGAATGAAAAGATTACTTAATCCCAGGACCTAGGATGTGTGACCATTAGCACTAATCAATGTATTTTAATGAAGTATTCATTTTTTAATTTTTATTTATTTTTTATGTATTTGAATGTACTGTCTGCATGTAGGTTTGTGAATCTGTTTCATGCAATGTCGCGGAGGTCAAAAGAGGGTCTTGGGTTCCCCTGGGACTGGAATTAAAGATGGTTCTTAGCTGGCATGTGGGTGCTGGGGGATCAAACCCAAATCCTCTGCAAGAGCAGTCAGCACTCTTAACCACTAGGCCTTCTCTCCAGCCCCATGAAGTATTCATTTTTATGGAACCAGCAAGCTTAGATGGAGTGCAGTTTTTAAATGGCACCAGACTCCAAGTAACAAGAAGCTCTGTAATGTATGTTGGCATTCAGCTTGATGTTTTCCTGTCCCCTTCTCTCTATGGTTCTTTTCCCTTTTTATAAACAGAAAAATCAAACTAACATGTAGCTCCATTACCTGTATGAAAAGAGGTCGAAGTTTGACAGCTAACTAACACATACTCAGCTTTGGTTTTCTTCTTAATAAATAAATCCATCATGAAGGCAATAGTGTATTTATTGATGAATGTGATTGTTAGGAGAAGTTGAAACTTAGAATGATGTAGTGTCTGACCTGGGTCTCACCCCAGGGCTTGGAGTTAATCTAATGCTTCCACTACTTCATCTTTTTTTTAACCCATTAAAATATCTGTGATGCTCTGTGAATGATTTATACATTTGAATGGAACTATAGCTCCCACGTTGATGGTGTAGACACAGCTGTTTGTCTTGTCTCTAGCTCTGTGGAACATTCCTCCAAAGGGAGGATATTGCAGCTGGGATAGCTCAAAGTGGGTTAAGATGAATATAGCATGTGTCCATTCTGTGTTTACACATGATGGTATTTTTTTCAGGGATTCCTATAGGACAAGTTATGCATAGGCTCTGAGAAATCAGAAGTAAAACAGATTGTCCACAAATGTAAGTAAACATACCAATACAAAAATAAAACATCCTCACAGAAATCTGAAAACTCCACAGCAGAGGGCATTTCACTGGAATGATAAATACATTAAATCTATGACGTCTAATGCTACTACTATTAAAGTTTTCCCTAATTCTATTGTATTTGTGTTTCTATGTGTGTTTATGTTTGTATGTGAATTCTCATGTGTATGCATGTGTGTGTGCATGTGTGTTGTTGTTGTTGTTATTGTTGTTGTTGTACATATGGAGACCAGCAGTCAAGCCTGGCTGTCCTTCCCAGGCACTGTCCAACTTCTTTTACATTTGACACAATCTGACACTGCCCTGAAATTCAACAAGTAAAATAGAGCAGGTAGCCAGCAAGAAACAGGGATATGTCTGCCCATACCTCCCCACCCTCCCAACACACTTCACAGGCCTAGCTCCTTTCTAATGTGGATTCTGCTGATCCAGCTAAGGGCCCCATGCTCTGCTTGCAAGGCAAGAAATCCACTGAGGCAAGCACTCTACTGACAGAGCTATCTCCTCAGCTCAGTTTTCCACAATTTTACAAAGTACACATTAAAACCACATGAAACCATCAATATCTGTTTTCTCAGTACAAATACAGTGATCTATAGTCCTAATGACAATGCTGAGTTTTGGAGACACTAACAAACTAATCTATGCCATGGACGAGTTAATCAGAGGTGACAGGATTAACATTAAATTATGAAACTCTGTATAACATGCACTTAACTCATTTATTTTTCCCAGACGTCAGGTTCTAAGCAAGAAGTGAAAGTTCTTGGCTTCAGGAATGAATGTTTGAATAATGTGCAGGGCCCTAAGTAGGAATAGAACCAAGGTATAGCTTATCTCTATTTGAAAATATATGGGATAAAACAAGCATGTAGGATTGCGGAAAGGTGCATGAATATCCAGGACTGACAAATAGAGATGTGTGACCCTGTTGTCTGTCTACTCTTTCTGTGGCCCTACCCTGTTATCTGCAGCTATTTTTAATACAGTATGTTCAGCTGGTAAAATACTGCTCTGCTTTGTGATGTACCAGGAATACAAAGAAGAAAGAGATGGAGAGACACAATATGAGAAACAAAGAGAGACAGAGAAAGGCGTCCGCTACTCAGGTAAGAGAAAGTGAAATCATTTGTTGTTTCTCAAAGAAACAACTTGCCAGGATAAAATTAAATAACATGCCCTGCATTTGTACTCATAAGAGCATACTGAAGGACAGTTTTCTAAGGGACAGTCTACTACAGATTACATAATAATGTGCTCTTTCATTTCTTGTAAGGTAACAGTAATAAGCCAAGTGTGGAAGGACACGCCTGTAATCCAAGTACTTGAGAACTGTAAACAAGAAGATCAGGAGCTGAGGGTCATCCTCAGACACTAGCAGGTTTAAGACCACTTAGACATCTCAAAAGAGCTGCCCTTCATAGGTAGGAAAATAAAACACATGAAGTGAAATGAGCTACATGGGTCACATGGCTCAGTGCCTGAAACATAAGAAGCTTTCAAAAATAGGTCATGGTGTTTAGGAGACTGCCATCCTCCTCATCTTCCTTGTCATCACCATCATGATCCCGTCTCCTTAGTAATCAGTTTAGGAGGACACATTTGCTAATAGACAGTAAGAAGAATGTGGTGAAATGATGATTGGAATATGATTTCTGAATCTGTGCTAAAGCAAAATGTCAAACTTCTAATTCATCAGAAATGATATAGTTTAAATCACCTGGACATCAAACTGTCAGCTTCTTATCACAGAAAGGAAACAATACTTCCAATTTCCCTCCCAAGATACATGGTTATATGTACTTACTGAGTTCTGCTGCTTCTCTGCTGGGTCAGGACCAAGGAGGACAGAAACAAAGACCTTCCCATGCTGCTGTCCAGGGATGTCTCAGGAAGTGTCCCCAGGACTGAAGAACACTCAGTGCCAGATGGGAGCTACGTGTACAGGATAACCATGAAGAGGAGAAGGAGAAACATGGGGTCAGCAACACTGAAGATGTCAAAATGCAGGGTGGAGAGATGGCTGGTGATGATTAGAAGTCCTTAGAGGTCCAATGCCCAGAACTGCTAATTACCAAAACTAGTCCATGGTATTGGTCCAAATCTCTAAAGATTTCCTGAATCTAATGGAGGAAGAAGTGGAAAAAATAAATGTCAGTTAAAACTCTTGTTGACTATTCACTTCATTGGTTCCTAATTATCTTTAAAGTTTAATCAAAAATTTCTACTTTGATGTTTATTAGGGAAAATATGCATCAAATTAGTCACAGCATAATGAGGTTATTAAAGACATACAACTCCAGAAACTTCATTTCTCCAAGCCAAAATTACACTTTTTACTCATATATTAATCAAATTTACTCTTCAACAATGTCATGATGTAGATAACAGCTTCTGATTTCCCTTGCTCCCTCCCTCTTTTATCTCTCTCATACTCTATAAGACACTTCACCCTGCAGGTTCCTTTCTCATTTCCATGATCCATTTTAAATTTCTTATTAATGGCCCATATATAACTCTGAAAATCACAATTACACTAGAAAATTAAATCCAAGAAATTAAATTCATGTATTTATAAAAAATAATGGGACCAAAAACCAGAAGTTTTAAGTCTACAGGATAACTTTACTGCCTCTTCAATACTACATTACAAATTAATTCACATGTTCTCAGCCTATCTTGTGCTGGGTGCTATAATTTCCCTGATTTGGGGATTCTTTTTTTTTTTTTTTTGAACAACAAAAGCAAGAAACACAAATATGCTCTATTATTATTTTTTCATTTGTGCATATGGTACATGGAGCTTTATGTCTATGCCCTAACTGCACAGAACACAGAGCATAACAGTGAGGGGGGAAACGAGGATACAGAACAATGTATGCTAATTTGAAAGGAATCTATGTGTAATATAAAAAGAAAACACCACAAGTACATCAAAATGACAGTGGATTGATGGATTATGAGTATTATTTTATCCTCTCTCCTAGTTTCCAAATTTTGAGCAACTGGTAGTTGAAACTTGAAGAAAGCATTAGGGATTTCTTTTTCTTTTCCTCAGTAAATGTATGCATGTTTTTAAATAGATTGACAGTCTATTCTCTGGAAACATCCCATTTGGCCTAGGAGACCAATGATACAAACACATGTATAGGACTATTTTAACCCTCTTTCAGGATGGAGTTAAGTCTTCTCTATAAACTCTTTCAGACCCCACTTGTCAACTAAAATGTCCCCAAGTTTGGGGCTAGGTCTTTCAGAGCCCAGAAGTAGTGAATGCGAGTGTCTAAATCCAAGGTTGCAGAGCTAGGGGGTCAGTGAACCCATTTGCATGGGTCAAAGAGATCTTCCCAGAGCTGACATTCAAAACCGACGTCTTGAGAGTTGAGAATCCAGGTGAGGGCTCAGCCGGTGGCCATGCCTTTACCAGGGCCAGCCAGGAGACTTCAAGGGATGGGAAGACACCGCTACACCAGAGGGTCCACGCTGCTCTCCTCTCATTCTGGTGCTGAATGGAGCTCTGCTGTCCCAGCTGGGAGGAATGAGCGGCACCCAGCCAAGGTGCACCCTCTCCACCAGTCTCCTCTCCAGGTGAGGAGCACCTCTGTCTTCTCTTGGCTCTGACCCACCAGCCCCACTCCTCCTGAGATAAGGCCTTCCTCTCAGGCATAGCAGACACCAAGTCTCCCACTGGAGATACCAGGGCTGAAGCCGCGGCCACGCAGCACAGCCCGAAGTATGGGCTGCATTCAGATCCCTGGCATTTGGGGATCCTTAATGAGAGACGAAAGCATTTTAGAGCAAGAGAAAAATATTCAGAAATAGGAAGAAACCATGGCACCAGAAATACATGTATCAGTGTGATTAGAGAGACTGCGCAGAAGGGACATGACCGAGGTTCTTAGAAGAGTCACAGAAGAAATTCGAATTTTCTTATTAATTTATTTATTTTTAATATATATTTTGTATAAGATTATCAAATCTAGACCCGTGTTTATCACCCTATACCCCACCCATCAGAGCTCATGCATTCTGCCTAGCATGCTTTTCATCTCTTTCTCAGTCTTTCTCAATATTCTCCATGTGTAAGGTGACTGTTTTGAGCAGAAGTTGTCTGCTTCAGTCAGTTCTTTGATGCAGTTCTTTTGGTTGTTGTTGTTGTTGTTGCTGCTGCTGCTATTGTTTCCAATATGCATCACGCCCAACTGCTTGGACAAAAGCTCAAGGGGCCGTGCACAAGAAATACATCCAACTAGGTAATTGGCACTAGCATCCACAGATGAGGGATACCATTCGTCGTTTGTTTTTCTGGGACTGTGTTACTTCACACACCATGATGTCTTCTAGCTCCAGCCGTTTTCCTGCAAAGCTCGTGATATCATCTTTCTTTACTGCTGCATAGAACTCCATTGTGTAGATGTACCACATTTTCTCTATCCACTACTCAGTTGAGGGGCGTTGGGTTGGTTCCAGCTCCTTGCTATTGTGAAGAGAGCTGCAATAAACATGGCCATGCTTGTATCTCTACGGTGGGGTGAGTCTTGGGGGTACATGCCTAGGAGTGGTATCGGGTGGCAGTTCATTCCAAGTCTTCCAAGGGTTCTCCACACTGCTTTCTATAGTGGCTGTACGAGTTTACATTCCCACCAGCAGTGGATGAGTTCCCCTTTCCCCACAACCTCTCCAGCACTTGGTATCATTTGTTTTCTTGATCCTAGCCAGTCTTATTGGAGTAAGATGATATCTTAAAGTGGTTTTGATTTGCATTTCCTTAATGATTAGTGATGTTAAACACTTCTTTTTTGTCATTTTTTTTCTATTGATGCTTTGTGTATTTCATACATCATTTTCCAATTCAGTTCAGGCGTATATCCCCTTCCCTTCACCCCGCCCCACCCCTACCCATGCCAGATCATGCATTCGGCCGTAGCTTTTCTGCATCTTTCTGCGTTTTTTTTTGTTGTTGTTGTTGTTGTTGTTGTTTTGTTTTCATTTTTATTTTAACAATAAGTGATAATTTGTGAGTACAAGCATCCTTCATGTCAAACCAATTTGCGAGCAGTTGTGCCCAAACCCATACAGCTCATGGGTCCCACCATCCAGCGGGGGGGGCTTGTATGTTCAATCAAGTTGATCAAATGAGTGTTAAACACTTCTTAAGGTGTATCTCAGCCATCTCTAATTCTTCACTTGTGAAGTCCCTGTTCAGCTCTTTGCTCCATCTATTGAGCAGGTCATTTGTTCTCTTCTTTGTTTTTTGAGTAGTTTATATATTCTGGAAATCAATGCTTTGTCAGATGTTTCTGCGGTGAAGGTTTCCTCCCACTCTGTGGGATTTCTCTTCACTTCCTTGATTGTTTCTTTTGATATACAGAAGCTTTTGAGTTTAATGAGGCCCCATTTGTCAATTGTCGACCTTAATTCTTGTGCAGCTGCAGCTGCTGTCTGATTTAGGAAGTCTTTTCCTATGCCTATGTCTTGTAGACTGCTGCCAACTTTTTCTTCTATCACCTTCAGATTTTAGGGTTTCACGTTGAGGTCTTTGATCTATCTGGCATTGACTTTTGTACAGGGCGAGAGGTAGAGGCTAAATTTCATTCTTCTACAAGTGGTGATCCAGGTTGTCTAACACCACTTGCTGAAGATGCTGTCTTTTCTTTATTGTGTCTTCTTGGGCCCCTTGTCAAATATGAGATGGGTAAAATTCTATGTGTTCAAGTTTGGATCTTTGGTTTTAGTCCATTGGTCAACAGGTCGGTTTTTGTGCCAGTACCAGGCTGTTTTTATGACTATAACCCTGTAGTATAGTTTGAAGTCTGGTATAAAGATCCCCCCTGTGTAACTCTTTTCACTCAGGGTTGTTTTGGCTATTCAGGGTCTTTTGTTTTTCCAAATGAATTTAAGGACTTCTTTGTCCAAGCCTGTGAAGAAACTCTTGGGGATATTAATTGGGATTGCATTAAATCTATACAAGAATTTAGGTAGAATGGACATTTTTACAATGTTAATTTTCCCAATCCATGAGCATGGGAGGTTATTCCATCTTCTGATGTCTCCTTCAATTTCCTTCTTTAACAGTTTAAAATTTTTGTTGTAGAGATCTTTGGTGTCTTTGGTTAGGTTTGTTCCTAGGTATTTTATTGTTTTTGAGGCTATTTTAATTGGGAAGGTCTCCTTGTAGTCTTCTTCAGTTGCTTATTGTTGGTGTAAAGAAAGGCTACTGATTTTTCTAGATTTATTTTGTATCCTACCACTCTACTGAAGTTCTTAATCGTTTCTAGGAGTTTCCTGGTGGAGTTCTTATCATCCCTTAAGTAGACAATCATATCATCAGCAAAAAGGGATAGCTTGACTTCCTCTTTTCCTATTAGAACTCCTTTAATTTCCTTTTCTTGACTTATTGCCCTAGCAAGGGTTTCAAGCACTATATTGAAGAGGAGTGGTGACAGGGGGCAGCCTTGCTGAGTTCCTACCCTTAAAGGGAATGCTGCTGTCATTTCCCCATTTAGGATGATGTTGGCTGTGGGTTTCCTATATATATCTTTGATTAAATTAAGGAATGATCCCTCCAATCCAATTCCCTCCACGACTTTATATATGAAGGGATGTTGAATTTTGTCAAAGGCTTTCTCCGCATCAATTGAGATGATGGTGTGGGTTTTGTCTTTCAGTCCATTTATATGCTTGATGACATTTATTGATTTTCGTATGTTGAACCATCCCTGAATCTCTGGTATGAATCCAACTTGGTTATGATGGATGATCTTCTTGATGTGGGTATGTATGCGATTTGCCAGTATCCTGTTTAGAATTTTGGCATCTGTGTTCATTAGGGAGATGGGTCTATAGTTCTCCTTTTTGATTGTATCTTTGCCTGGTTTTGGTAGTAGTGTGATGCTGACTTCATAGAAGGAATCTGGGAGAACTCCCTCCGTTTGTATCCTTCTAAACAACTTGAGTAGTAATGGTTGTAGGTCTTTTTGAAATATTTTATAGAATTCTGCTGTGAAACCATCTGGGCGTGGGCATTTTTTGGGTGGGAGGCTGCTTATTACATCATCAATTTCTTCATATATTATTGGACTATTTAAGCTGTAGATCTCTTCTTGGTTCAGCTTTGGTGATTCCCAGGATTTCAGATATTCATCCATTTCTTCTAGGTTTTCAAATTTAGTAGAGTATAGGTTTTTTAAGTAATCCCTTATGGTTGTCTGGATCTTTTCATTGTCTGTTGTGATATTTCCCCTTTCATCACAGATTCTATTGATTTGGAGTTGTTC